>CM077803.1:24015911-24265592 GCA_039737535.1 Lagodon rhomboides
CAAGAAACTTCCAGGACGTCATGGTTCGGAGCAGTTTTATACATGAATGTAAAATAAGAACATTGCACTTAACTGCTGCAGAGTGCATGAGTCACGGCTCTGACTGCTCTGAAATGGGACTTGTGGACGAGCCGAAGAACTAGTTGGCTGATTCACACACCGACCATAGAAGTATGAGAGGAGGTCGGTGGTTCAATCCCCAATCTCTGCAGTGGAGTTATGCTCCTAATGGTTTGTTGCAGGATTTGCTATCGAGATATTTTTCATCCTCTGCAATGTGAGAATATTCTCCTATTGTCATTTTGAAGCGTGACTAAAAAAACACATCAGAATTGCAAAAATCCTGCCGAAATATGGTCTAAAAGCGAACGTTTCATCAACTTTTGACAACATCCAACTATCTTTCACCTTACCAATTAGTTTCTGAGCCTAAACCACCCAAACTGTGACTGTTTCACAATGTTAGTGATGTGTTACAAAGGCTTTCTAGCAGAAAGGGTCAAAGATGATAAAGGGTACACTGTTTGGTCTAAATGAGATGGAGCATGAGAGATAAATTAGGTCTCTCTATTGTTTGAAAATGAGATATTAAACATGCTTTTTTTGAAACAACATCATGATCGAAAGATAGTTAAATTGTTTCTAAGTGCAAAATAACCTTGTGATTGGCTGGCTATATGATGATATATGTCGCTGTGATGACTGATAGGTGCCATATTATATTTCCTATTATGTAAATAGGAAAGTCTGAAATGAAAACTGTGCCAGACCCATTCAGTATACAGAAATGCCTCATAAAACAAGTACATAATGCAGGAATCACATGCAGCCTACGCTGTGGAACTGTGAAATGTTTACGTGGTAATGACGTGGAAGTAGCCCTGTGCTGTGTTAGAAGTTCCCATCGCCCGAGCTCTCAGAATAAATCATATTGCACAGATAAAATGAACATTCCACGTCCGCGGCACAAACTTGTGGTTTGTAGGGTAGAGCGCCATGGCAACAGAAGCAAAAAATTCAGTCGAGCACCTCCTTATGAAGTGTTGAGTGCAGCTTTAACAGAAAGAGAACACAGTCTCTGAAGAAGCTGGCGGCACATCACTCACATTATAGAGCTGGCAACGACTTGAGTGCCCTGCTCCTAGTTGTGATTGGTGATTAGTACATGTTTTGTCCCCGCCACAGATCTGGGTAATGGGAATGCAGACTCCCCCGCTGGTGCTCGGGAGTTAATCACACAACAATGGGGAGCCGAGAAGGGGAAGGAAAGGTAAGGATGAAAAGGGGATGGGGTTGGATGGAGACTTCTCAAGACAAGGCCCCCAAGTTTAATTGCCTTTGGATAATCTTATTGTCTGCTGGTCTGAACGGGTAACTCTCTCCACATCCTGCACTCTGTTCAGGGGTGGGTTTTAGCAGTCAAGTTACTTAGAAAAAGGCTGTTGATTCGGAGAAAATCAATGACTATGAAAAGCCAAGATGAGGTGGAAGGCGAGTTAAATTGCGGATGCAATATTTTACATTCATTTCCTAACTGGGAAAGTTTGGAGAGTATGAACAAAAATCATAGAGGGAGCAAAACTCTGGGGATAAATGTGCACTTTTATTCTTGAGTTTTACAGCAGTGAAACAAAAAACGGCTGCTTGCTTTCATACAAATAACTAAATAAATGCATTTTATTCTAGAAACATGACCAACAAGACCGTTGTTATGAACACATACTGTAGGTTTCTGCAATTGCTACCTACTTAACACACAACTTAGCTTAAAGGAGACATTATGCTTATTATCAGGTCACTACTTGAATAGGTTTACACGCTCTAATCCTCAGAAATCACATTGAGTTTCACCATAGTGGTTAAGGAAAGGTATGCTGTGCATCAAGATCTAATGTTGAGACCACATCATCCAGCCCGAGTGCACAGTAGCTTAGGCCCATGATCAAGATGAACATCTTAACATATCATCATCTTTTAATTTTCGGTCTTGTAACTAATTCGCCGTAATGAAATAGATGCATAATTAATGCACAGGTGGGGATTGCTCCTCAAGTTCCTACTGTACAGGGCTATAAAACCATAACTACAGTACATAACAGGTAATAACAATCATTGTCCTTATGAGGATAATTTCAAGAGTGCTGTGTTGTTGCTCCGTTTCCTTTTACAGCCGACGTCTAGCATTTCCCCCTCCCCGTGTCCGCTGTGTTTGCATCGCTCCTCGCGCTTCCTCAGTCGCTCCCGTGTAGCCAATAAGATTTCCAATGGATTGAAGGGTGCATAAAAAGAGATAGTGGCTGTAAAATAAAAAAAAAAAAAGATAAAGAAAGAAAGAAAGAAAAGAAAACCCAGTTGTACGAGGCCGACTTCAAGCCTGCTGTTTACATGACCAAACAACCCTAAAATAATGAGGCGAATAACACCGCGCTTTATTGTTTTAATACCCTGTTCATGACCTCCATTAAAAATACACCAAGACGCTCGCTTGATCCATATTTTTCTCGCATTATTCCCGTAATTGCTTCAGTATTAAAGTAAACACGTGCGGCGTAAACATCAACATTTTCAGCTTCATTATTAAACCCGTCGCCTAATATGTCATATTTTACCATCTATTTTGTGCACCGGGGTGTATTTATTAGCTCAACGGCTCATTTCTGGCACAATCTGGGCTTTCCAGCACTTGTATTCTTGTAACATGTGAGGAGTTGTGGCCCCCTCGTGCTGCAGCCCCATCCCAGTATCAAGAAGGATGCCAGCTGGTTGATCATAATTATGACCTCGGTGTGTTTTTCTGCTCCAGCTTGGACAAACAAGCGGAGAGAAATGCTGGCGGGTTATTCCTTTTTCTCGACATCAAACCCCTCAGTGGCTGCCAAATCCAATGAGCGATACGTCAGTCAGTCATTGTGTCCTTTTCAGGAGCGGTCCTGTCTTGGAAAATGAACTTTTTTTTTTTCTCTCTCGGATGTAAAAACATCAAACGTATATTTACATTCGGCGATAAACTGCGGGTTTTACATACGGTGCGCAGGTGTTTCTCCAGCCAGCTGTTTATTACCGGCTGGTAATGCTGATATGTGGACATGATTCATTGTTTATGCATCGAGCGGGTCATCCCATTTGATGGCTGTGGCACAATGTGATGCATATTTTGTTGGCAAGCAAACATCTGGGATGTTTATCCATGTCAGTCAGCAGCTTGAGCCAGTGAATTTGTATGTTGAGTAAATCTACCGCCGATTTCTGTCCATTCTGACCCTGCTGGAGCTGTGTGTGTTCTGGACAGCCTAAAGATGTGTATATTCTGCCGTTCTTTAAGCTTTAACGGTACGCCACATTGCTGTTGTGATATTTTGTCATTTGATCTGAGTTGAAACACCATTTTTAAGGTCGCGGTACTTTAGTATATGACACCGACGATGACAGCTGTGCTCTGTGACTAAGTCATCAAGAGGAAACCTGGGGCTGTTTCTATGATCAGCATAATAAATGAACGCTCTTTTTTTTCCCAGCTGCCTTTGAAATATGGCCAACGCACATTAATTACTATTCTGATATTGTCATCATATTCACGGTAAAGAGTGAAATGTCTGTATTCCTTCCTTTTGCCGGCCTAGATTCACCATGCCGACGTCTTAGGTCATTTATCTTGTTTTCACATTTTCGACTGTCATTTGATGCCATCCGTGTAAAACTTTTCACGTGTCATATGTCAATATATTGTCCGTATACGGAGGAGGTCAGACTTATTTCATCTTAGATCCTTAAATTAACTTATTTGTTGCCCAAGCTATGATCTTTTCCTAAACCCAACCAACAAGTTCTGTTGCCTAAACAGCGACTGTTTCACAAATGTTAATTACTGTTACCATGACGACGAAGGTCACCTTTCATTCTTACAACAAGATGTCAATCTGAAGATGTAGTTAAATAACAGACAGTGCTTAAAATCAGTTGTTTAAAGAAGTTTGCATTGGCGGCTCACCTTACAAGCAAAACACATATACAGTATGTGATGGAGGTGGGGTCCTGAAAATGTTATTAACAAAAGGAAGGCCCCTGAAGAAAAAAGTCTGGGAACCAATAGCTTCATTTTATTATACTTGTGCCAAAGAAAAGATAAAAAAGTTCACCTCAGGTCTTGTCCTACCTCACAACCGGACAGAGTGATTGCTGTCCATGATTTATCCGAAGATAAAATCCTCAGTCCGACTCAGAAAAGTCAATGTTACCAGAGAGCATAACACATAAATAAGACGATGAATAAGTCTGTATATATCTACGTATGACTGATAAAGCTGTTTTGTCAATTTTCGCCAATATTTGGTGCATTATGACCCGTGTGACTTATTTGAACTGAGTAGTAAGAGCAGGAATAGTTCTTAAGTGTGATGGCAAGATTTTATATTTCCAAATATAACACCTCAGAAAGTCTGCAGATGGCAGGTCCCTCTTTTATTCAGAGGTGGTATTCTTTGTAAAAAGCCCAGCTAAGAGCTTCTGCAACAAGCTTTAAATGGGAGCTGAATGAAAAAACTCTCATGGCCTCAGAAGGTGGTTACGTGGTCGGGTTCAGTGTCTGCCGATGCTACTGGGCCAAGAATTGTAAAGTCTACACGGAAGGAGAAGTAAGCTTTCTGCCTTTTCCCCCACTAAAGAAATGTGACTGTTCCTTCGCTCCACTCTGCTATAAAGAATTCAGGCGCTTCGGAAGAAGGAACTGCCACCTGCAGACTTTTTTCGGAGATGTTATATTTGGTGATGTAAAATGTGTTCACGTCACATTCAGCCAGGACCGAGTTGTACATCTCAACAGAATGTCTCCAGAAAGTATCTGCTGCAATCTGTCAAACGGTGCTGCAGTGGTCTACCAATTACAGCTGAGAGAAGAGAGCAGCTGTCTCGGCTCTACAGACTGCTGTGGCACCGTGTCTCATCCCACATTACGTGCATATTCCAATAAAATGTCATGTTTTACAGAGAGATAAAATACGGAATAAAGATTGAGGACTCGCGCGACGGAGAGAGGATTTCATATCCAGTGATCAGAGAGATTCATTATAGCCGCTATTAAAATGATCCCCGGGATACTGTCTCCGAGCCGGGGACAGTGCAGTGACAGCGCGGTGACTCTTTGGTGATCAGACAGCGGAATTCGTGGGGACAGACTCTGCAATGCTGAGTGCATTTCAAGGTAACTGGTGTCCTGCTTCTCAGACAGAAAGGGAAAGAGACGAATAAACAGCGAGGGGAGGAAATGGCGAAGGGGGTTATTAGATTCTGCTGTAAATTGCATCATAGAGAGGAAGCTTCTTAAATCACCGTGTTTCTCCACAGTGTGTTTGAGGCTGTGCGGCGGCCCGAATTGAAACAAGTCCTTTCAGTCGCTTTAATAAAGTCGATGACAAAGGTTTTACGGGACTCTGAGGGGTTTTTTTTTTAAAGAAGTCGTACAAAAACCTCAATCATAAGCGAGAAACCACAAATTAAGAGCGCACGCACCGCCTGAATACTTCAGTCCCCATCGCAGCGACGGCACCAACAAGCTGAAACACTGACGCCTCCGTCTGAGCGCCTCTGCCTCCAGTCATAATTTGACTGGGTTTGTGTGGGAGGGAATAGGTAAATGGTTATTTGAAGTCCGCGCGAGGTGTAGAGAATCGGAACAGATGCCAGTAGAAAGGAGTCCGTGTTTGGCAAGTCACCACAAACTTATCGTTCTCTTTTTAAAGACTAATGTCTCCCGCTCAGTCGACGAGGGTAATGTAGTCATTAATGAAGCATGGATCTAATTCTAATTTTGAATCTGTACATTTTTCTGTAATAAACAGTTGACCTGCGGGACAAAACTTCGAAGTTGCACTGTTAAGAAGATATTGCAAAATCTAATTTCAACCCTGCCTCCCAGAAATCATATATTACACATTTATGAAAATGTGATTATTTTTCTCTGTAAAGAAAGTGCTGAAAGTGCCAAAATGGGAAAAAAAGAGTGGTTTTGTTGTGCATTTGTGCAACTTTGACACACTCTGAAACTATTTGAAGACCACTATTAAAACCATCCCTCTGTCTGAAATGATCTATATTGTCTTTTTCTTCCATCAGCCATCTGGCAACCTCTGGAAATGAACTTGTCATCCCCTCGAGGGCGCCGACCCACAGGTTGAAAACAAATGGTGAGCGCACAAAATGCAAGACTTTGAGACCAGAGAGATCCAATCGCCAAAATAAATATTGGCAAACATAACATTTCTATATGTCTGTAATTTTTTTATTATATGTTGTGACAGCACTGTCCTGTTCGGTCAGGTTTAGGCACTTGGTAAGGGTTAGGAAAAGATGATTCTTTGGCTTAAAATCTGTGTTTCGGTGACCACAAACACAGCTGGAGATAGTCCTGTGGTCTTCTTCTTTAAAATATGAAGGGTTTGTCACGCTTACAAATGTTGAAACGCCATCTTTATCAATGTGGAAGCACAGTCTGGAGCTGTTGTCAGTGGCTTGGCGGTCTTCTGGCCTGTAGCTCCTCCATTTTTCCCTCCACCTCCCACAAACAGAAAACATATAATGTGAAGATGATAGGACACGTTTTGTAGAAATGTCAATATGGTACGTGAACTTTACAGTGACTACAACAGAGACACCAGCTAAGGTTTGTTTAGGTTATTTTTAAAAAGTTAGGTTAGGTTAAAAGACAGGCTGTCTAAATCCTGAGGGTGTAGCTCATGGTGCACAGGGAAATAACTCAAAATATCAAATATACTTACCATACATTCTATAAAACAACATATTAAACATTAAAACAATGATCCCAGCATCCTGTCTTCAGTATGTTTCTTCATATGAACCCTTCCAGGTTGTGACTAGGCTCAACCTTGCTTTGCTCTTGTACTCCTGATTGTGAGATCATACAATGGTAAATAGGAAATTGGGGTTAAAGTTGGGGTCAGGGTTTCGGCATTGGTTTAAGGTTCAGGGTTGATCCAATGCCGTTATCTTTTACCAATATTAATCAAGAGCTGTGTGCATCTAAACACATCCATGCAAAGAATCGAATCCTGCTGTGGCTGCTGTGAGCAGATAGATTTCACTGCAGTATATCGTATTGAAATAACTTGAATACATCGTCAGCAGACATTCGGAACATATGTTCAAGTACCATCATGTCGAAGCTTGTCAGATACATTCATTAACATTTCCTCATTATAAAACACACAACCCAGGCAACATTAGGTTTCCTTCAAAACATTTGCTGCTGCACATTATTAGTATCGGAGAGGAGCTTGTCTCAGTTGGAATTAGTTTCAGAGGGAGATGACGGTGGGGTAATTATTACCAAATTCCAAATTTGCAATGTCAGGGATTTTTTTTTAAAGGCTCTCCATGACGACAGTAGTGATATTACAGATTTTATATATCTTTCTCATTAAGTCATAATACTCTGTAAGCGCCTTGAATCCATTCATAATGTAATTTTTACTTGGAGAATTTCTATTTCTGTATGTCACCTATTAAATAAGAAATTAAGGCTGCAATAATGTAGTAATACTAATTAACACCGAGTATCGCCCAATGTGTGTATTCATTTCTGTGCATTGTTTGCAGATGAGATAATCTCAGCATGTCGTTTTTCTCACATGGTGCAATCTGCCCCTTGCGCGTGACTGTAATTGGGTTGATCAAGTCGCTGGATCACTTATGTCACCACTGTCCGTGATTACGGGCAAATCAACATGCTGTGGTTACCTCCAGTCGATGATGGATCTCAATTAGTCTCCTAATTGCACTCCATTTGCTCCCCAAGTCAGAAGCTATAGAAAGCAGATTGCTGTATATTCCTTAAGATCTGTCTGAAGAGCCAAATGTTCGGTTCTCTGTCAGCATATTGTTTTATTTTCACCCCAGTGGGACAAATATTGTATTCATATTCAGCTGTTTATTCTGTGTATAATGTCATCTAAGTGGTTTCATTGTCTTTATTTACAGCGTGTTGCTTTTTTACCTTGCTTCTACCATTTTATGCATTTACACTGTAACTGTGACAGTAGAACTGAACCACATAGCGATGTCAGTTTCGGTCAAGTTATTCTAACAGCCCATCGCCCATTAACTGGTAACTTGCTCGTTAATTATTGCAAGGGGGGAAAAAAAGCGCAAAATGATACGAAATACAAGAGCATCGTCGACTCAATGAGCTCCGGCTTACTGCGACAGATTGTCTGACATGTGCCAGACGGAGGGGTTCTGATTGAGGAGCACACTAGTCTCGCTTAACTGGACTTACGGCGGTCGGCCACGGCATTAAAACCACCGACAGGTGAAGTGAATAACTCTGATAATCTTGTTACAATGCCAACGTGTTGCTGGGAAATGGGTTCCGGGCATTCATGTGGAAACCACTTGACACGCAGCACCCACCTCAGCACCGCTGCAGATCATGTACACCCCCCCTCACCCCATGGGTCTCACAGATGCTCGATCAGACTGGGATCTGGTGGATTTGGAGGCCAGGTCGACATGTTTGAGGTCTTTGTACTGCCATTTTGGAGCGCTGTTGCCACCATTGGGCGTTGACCCAAGCCCATTGTTAACCCCAACCCATTGTTTTTCACTTGAACTGTCAGTGGTTTAAATGTTGTGGCCGATCGCTGTATTTCCACTAGACTTGTAGTTCTCGAGACCGGTCTCGGTCTCAAGACCACTTTTCCGTGGTCTTGGTCTTGTCACGGCCTCGACAGTCTTTGGTCTCGGTCTTGTCTCGGTCTCGGGCCTCTCGGTCTCGCAATGTCTCGGACTGGCCGAGCGGTCTCGAAGGGATTTGTAACCTATAATATCCAGACAGGCACATTTTTTTTTTTCCATATCATTATGCGTCCCCTTCAAGATCAGATTTATTTTGTGACACAGACGGCGTTGGCGCTCGTCCTCTCTCACTCCTTTTTAGACTTTTTCTGAGGTGCAGGGTGGTGTTGGAGGCTTGTTATTTTGTTAGATTTAGGATTATAGTCATGTCAGTCCTTAACAGCACTCAAGAGTCAATCCTCAAATACTGTAGAAAATCGGTCATGCAATTGCTACACATATTTGATTTTTAGCCAATTGATGAAAACATTTATAGTGAGTTCACACACAAGACATGCACTGTCTCTGTATTATTGTGCCTGTGGTTGAAATAATACAATCTCATATTTATACTAAGCAGCTGAACCCAGTATGGTGCTTAGGTTCTACAACTCATGCAAAATGGCAAAAAACTAGTCTTTTTTTGGTCTCGGTCTCGAGCTGAACTAGTCTTGGTCTTGACTTGGTCTGTCTTGGCCTTGGCCTTGGTCTTGGTCTTGGTCTTGATACTCTCTGGTCTTGGTAGTGTCTTGGTCTCGGTTTAGGCGGTCTTGACTACAAGTCTAATTTCCACACTTGGAGCACATCGGACTGCATCTCCCAGTCAGCCCGGGTGAGGTTACAGGTGTTTGTGAAGGTGGCTTTCATTTGTTGTAGCTGTCGCGCGGTCGCTTGTCAGAGCTACAATAAGCTTGTCTGCTCTGGCTAGCTTGACTTAAAGCTCATCCTTCAAACCTCTTAAAGTGCTTTTCCATGTACAGTAGTAACAGAGGCACAGGTACTTGGCCTTGAGCTAAGGAACTAGCTCTTTGAATCCCTCACGGTCTGTCAGACTGAATGGCAGCGTATCACCCTCAGACTCGCCCTCTGTTTTTGAGCTATGGTTGCAATGGAAACAATAAAAAAATCAGGCTATCGTATCAAACGTGGAGTTGATGTAAGGGCCCACTGACTCAATGATACAGTGATGAAACGTGCTCTGCTCTGTGTTGGTATTTCAGAGAGTCATATAAGTTTAACATGATCGATCCGTGTGTTGCAGTCATGCTGAATGAGAAATTGAAATTGATTTCTGAAGGATGTTATTAAGATCCAGGCTATGACTTTTGCTGCCCCCGGTTTTCAGATATATAATTATAGGAATGTAATACAGACAAAGACGGGGTGCAAATAATCCACAACAGAAACCACACGTCCACGTCGTGTTGCACTTCCACCGGCAATACTTGTACGTGAAAGGAAATCTAAACTTACTCGCAATAAACACAATAACTTCTCACTCTGCTTCACATTAAATTCTGACTTGTGTCATGATAAACTGATAAAAAACAGATTAATTTTTAATGATGTCTGCTTTCTGTTTTCATTCCTCACACACAGTCAGAATACGAGCGGTTGCTCGGCTTGGTGTTTGCTTACTTTGTAAGTGTTTTTCATTGTGTTCTCTGTTGCCCTCTGCAACCCTCTGACGTTCAGATCTCGCCTCGCCGATCTTTTTCCCAACTTCTTACTCAAGGGGTTGTTTTTTTTTGCCTCGTCCAAAAAAAAAGATCCTCTTTCTTCCGTGGCTCGCTGGGTTAAATAAGAGACTACATACATAGAGTGAACATTCAGATCAGTTGCAGATGTCCTGACCCGATTCGCTCCGTTGTAACAAGTGTTTACAGCCACGAGGTTCACGCTTCGTTTCAAGATTCAACCTCCGACATACAGCACAAACCTCTGTTTTTTTGCTGAGTGTCAGAAATGCAATGTGGTCATGAATTATGAATGTCAGTTTAACCAGCCAAGAACAGTGTCAGGTGTACATATGAATCATACATACGGCTGATTACACGCGGCTGCTGCTACTGCTGCTTCCACAGCGGCGTCGCGGGGTTAGCGCTGATGAGGTTGTAAGCACGAGGAGTCTTTTCTTCGAGGCAGTGAGGAAGCTATCTGTCATCCTGTTGGAGGTTGTTTGATACATGTGCAGACCGACTGCATGATGGGTCATCCTCTGAGTCAGTCCTCCGAGGATAAGTTGACCAATTATTCACCAGTCCATAATGCTCAACAGTAAAAGTCTGCTCTTTCAATACCCAACAGGTATAATTTTGCAGAACTTAATTGGCCAGGTCAACTTCTGCCTGAGGCAACGCACCGACTTGGCATACAAATGATGATGATCTCAGCTCGGTTGTGTGTACATGTGTGGAAGGTTTCCAGAAAAAAAAATACACCTCAGAAGTTGGTGTGTTTACCCGGATCAGTGGGTCTGATTATCATCTTTTAATGACCCAAAATTGACAGTTACGTAAGATCAGTATCAGTCTTATTCAGTTTGTGAGGTTTATCTTCTTTATGTGAAATTTTCATGGAAAATGCATCATTGTGAGGTAGTCAAGTCGCATGTAGCATATCTAAATAACTATTTAGCTTCTTATTACCTCTTGCTGCATTTATTTTCCGAATGAGTCGCCTTTCATTGCTCAGATTGGGTGTAGGTCTATCCGACTTTGTACAGAGGCCTTTTTGGTCCGGGCCTGTTAATAATGCCCCTTGGGAGAAAATGAACAGAAAGGTTCCAGACATAAAGTGTAAGCCTGTGCTCTCTGTGAGGGTAATAAAAGTGGCAACGTATCCCAAGAAATTTGCTCTGTTTTGTTCCGATGCACTCACCAGTATAAATGTTGGCAGCGTTTCCACAAACCACAGATACTTGAATACATTTTCAGTTTTGTATTGTGATGATGCTGTGCTTATGCTCTGGTTAGGTTTATGCACAAAAGCCATCTGGTTTGGCTACAAATATCTCTTTTCGGTCAACACGAACATGGCTCATGTCCTGAGGTCGATTAAAACATCTGGTTTTGTTGGCACAAACACAGCTGATACTTGTACCAAGGTCTCTTTAAAGGGATATTCCGGTGTAGGTTTATGTTTAGGTATTTAGGTTTAATCCATGGTCTAACACACCTTGACACCGAGTAAGACTGCCCCTCGAGAGGTCAAGTTAGCTGACGGATAGCTTAGCTAGTTTTAGCAACCTCAGAAAAGTCTGCTCGATAACAATACACTGCCGCTTATGTCTCCAACTAGAAACCGCCATCAAAAAGCCACAATTAATGGTGAGAACAGCAGCAAACTTGACCTCTCGAGGGGGAGTCTTACTCGGTGTCAAGGTGTGTTAGACCATGGATTAAACTTACATCGGCACTTACAAATGTTACAAAGCGCAGTCTTGAACTGTGTTCACTGGCTTTTGGCGGGCTGTCGTCTAGCTGTAACACCATCCTCTCCACCTCCTCATGTCATAAACATGTAGCATGAACATGATATGACACGTAAAAATGCCAATGTGGTAACTACAAATGTGAATGTATCAGTGGTTTGGGAAAAGCAAGAAACAAACTGCCAACATTTTATCCAGGCGACTTGGCTGCTGCTACATTAGCAGGATTTCTACTGTATGTGGCGGCAGACAGTTGGTGTCAGATTGTTCCCAGTTGCCACCGCTCCATCTACCGCTCATCTGCATAAAGAAGCAGCCATATTGAATATGATCTAAAGGGTAAAAAATGGGCTGAGAAAACAGAGGGAAAGGGTCATTAAGCACCAGGTTGGGAGACAGAGAGAGACAGCTAGGGAGACATAGAGTCCCAACTTCATCAAGATTAATCACTGACATCTGGTGCCTTGGAGGACCTAGTTAGTAACCCTCTGTTTTCCCCCTGGTTGGATGTGAATCATCGATGGCAGGCGGAGACGCAGGAAGCGCAGCCCCGGATGCCTGTTGTATCTTTTGTCACACTGGGTGACAAAAGTGTATAATGAATGACAGCGAGGGGGCAAAGTGTGTACAAAACACTCGGATTTCAGATGACAGTGCTCGCTGCCATATATTTTAATCAGTAATTCAGCGATGGAGCTGAGTACAATATTTATGGCATAGTAGATAATATTGTCCGTGCAGCTGCTGCTGCTATGTTGACAAGATAGATCCACACATAGAGACACAGGTAAGTAGATTAACAGATGTTTCAATCACAAACATAAAGAAGCAAAACTCGCCTCTATATGTTTATTTTGTTTATTGCGGTGATAATAATTAGCGAAAATGGGAAACATGATTTAAGAAGCCATGATTGAGATGGTATTTAGCTGAAAGCGATGTTCCATCTCATCGGAATTTACATACGTGGCAAAAATTCTCCAAGGACATTCATAAATCCTGGTTTTACATCATATACGTGTGTGTGTATTCATGCATCAGTTTAATTAGACATACTGTGTGGTTTTCATTTATCCAGGCTAGGCCTATATAATCGATTATGATCACCGCTGTAAAGCTCCCCTAATTTTCGTGAAACTCCAAATCCATACGAGCTTGCCAGCGAGCGGAGAGAGGCGGACGTATTACACAGTGAATTAAAAATAAATAAACAGGAGGTGGGAATCTTTGACACCTATTGGCTGATTTAACAGAGTCCTGCTTGTAGATTGCACGGCGGGAGATGAATTGATGCCGAGGAGGGGAAAGACAGAGAAGGTCGAGAGAGAGAGTGGGATGGGGGGGAGAGAGGGTGAGGGTGAGGGGAGGCGGGGAGTCCCAGTCCTCTCTATTAACTACGGGCCTGGAGGAGGCTCTTCTTACTAGCACCCGGTTCTAGCAATGCGACATTATTATGTTCAGTTTAGGCCCTGGGCCCTGGCTTATAGAGAAAGAGTCTGACCCACATCTACGCGAGCTTCTTCAAGACACCATTATTTTTGTTATCGTCGCGGCAGGCAGGGCCGGAGCAGCGTCGACGCATGCGGCGGAGCAGGTGAGGCAGTCGGCGCCGCGGTAAAAACTTGATGATTAAGCCTGAGTGAGAGGGAGATAATTGTGTGTTGTGCTGCGAGGGAAGACGGGGAAAACTGGCTGAGATCACTGAGATCATCAAATTACTTTTTTTTTTCTTCTTCTTCTTTTTTGTTAAATTGGGGTCATCGGCAGCGAAACAATAGAATGGGATCAACATATAGAGCACCTGATTTTGACCTTTGAGACCCCTGTTTAAATTACGTCCTCTGCTACTTATCAAAGGTGTTTTCTTTAAAATAAGCCCTGATTCTAGACTAGACCTCTGGTTCTGCACGTATTTCCCCCAGAACTTGGATTAGGGATGTTACTGATGAATCATTTATTGATTAAGTACTGCTACATATATACTTTTTTTATCCAATATGTCAAAATATCAGTTTGGGTTTGGGTTGGATGTCATTGGGCCAGTTGTTGAATGGTGACAGATCCAATCAAGTCATGATTTTGTGTAACTTATCATTCAAGTAATTTGGTGTTAACTTACTTATTTGATCTCCTACTGTGATTTTGCATCAAACATTGATCAAATCAGTGGTTGGAAGACTTTTCTAATGGAAAAACATTCAACATGTTTCATATATTAACATGATTAACTGTTGATTGATCGTTGAAGGCGATTCTGGAGGAAGCGAGTGAGTTGTTGAGTCTCATTCCCAGGTCGTCACGTACCGGAGCCGATGATCAGTTAAAGAAGTTGCTTAAAAACTGCATCCCTAACTTGGATATCTCAGTCACAGATCAGCTCAGGCAACGTGTTATGGGAGGAATATTAAAAATATGAACTCTCCGGGGGGAAGGGGGTAGGGAATCCAGCGAACCTTTAAACCGAGGGGAAAAGGCTGTAAAGTAATGAGAACATTTTGTATTATTATTTCAGATTGAGAGAAGTCTCCTCCATTGAAGTTCAGGGAATCCTTGTAAAATAAAAGATGGGCCCGCTCGACCGCTGAAGCGCCGCTCAGCAGTACAGTACTTCACCTGTAGCAATGATGAGCAATATCGCCAATGATCAAGGAAGTTCTGCAACATCTATCATTTTTATCTGACCCATTAGGGGCGCCCCTAATGGGGCTCCATTTGACTTTCAGTTCTCAAGTCACGATTCAAATCAATTTTCGATTGCAGCATTTCTTTTTTTCCGAGCACTGAAAGCTGTGCCGTCGTTAGACTATCAAATCCTGACTTGTAAGGATCATCAGTTTGTTAGATGGCCTGACAATTACATTTTATGTCATGTGTTCTCTTAAAGTCTTAAACCCACATATTTTTTAGGGGGATTGCACCACATGGTACGGTTAAATTGAAATGATTTATTAAAAACCCAACAATATTTCAGCCGTCACGAGTCCTGAGATGGCAGAAGCTGACTTTACAACAAGTTTCCTGACCTGCAAAACCCACCAGGATTCGTTTCCAGCACATGTTGCATGTATTTTAGTTTTTCTTTGGACACATGCCAGAGGAGAATCCTGCTTTTGATTTCAGTAATTAAAGCTGAATGCTCATTTAGAGCAATGTTTGATTTGGAATTGAATTCATGACAACCCCTATTACACATATTATACATCAATATTTGTTTTAATAGCCATAGAATTTTTAAAGGGCACTGACGATCGATGTCGGATAATGAAATGTGATCAAGAAACCCTCATGGGTCCGTTTTGCTTTTGTCCAAAGCGACTTACGGTAATTCATACATACATTCATGGCGATGGCTGACATCAGGAGCAGTTTGGGGTTCAATATCTTGCCCAAGGACACTTTGACGTGCAGACCAGGGGAATCGAACCAGCAACCTTCCGATAACAAGATGTTGCCTCTACCCCTGAGCTACAGCTGCCCATCTTGTTGCTCGTTGGATCAAATGTTCAATTATCAAAAATTGTTAATGCAAAAAAAAAAATTGTGATCAGTACTTGCTTACATCTGAAAAAAGAAATTACCTGATTAAATCCCGCGGCGTGTTAATCTGGTTCGAACAGCCTCTGTTCTGTGTGGTCTCAACAAATATAATATCCCATTTGAGTCATCTATCCCGCATTTCCAAGGGCGTCATCTCATTATTGATTGGAGGAAAGTGAAGAGATATGGATATTACTAGGCTGAAGGCCACAGAGGCACTGAAGGTGATTCATGGGAGGGTCTTCCACATAATTCAGACCCTGGACAAATAGTTCATTTCCAACAGTGTTGGCATTTGAAGAAATCAAATCCTTGAGGTGAATTTAAAGCAGGGCCGGAGGCGGATCTGTACCTTGTGCATACCTGGCAGACTCCTGTGAGGTCCCGCAGTTATCTTTCAATTACCACCACAATATACTTCCCCTCCACACACAAACACCCGCCCGCCTCTAATCCACTGTAAGCAGTGGCTTCTCAACGGTGCCTACTGTTTCTGCCGCATAACTATTAAATGCATTTTCTTTATTTCTTCTCTTCTTTTTTTCTTTTTTTGCAATCACTGCAGTCCATTTCATCGTTACGGCTGCTATTGTCGGACAAAATCACCAGAAGATTATCGTTTTGCAGATGGGGGATGAAAGAGTGGTTCTCGCAGAGCAATATTTTACTGCAGGGACTAACCATTATCATTTTCCTGACCATGCCCTTTCTGGTAAGTCTCCTCCATATAGCCTCAACCTTTCTTATGGCTGTCAGTTGTAGAGAGCCAATTAACATATTGTGTCCGAGGGAGTCATTCTTCCCAACACTCCCCAGCTTCCCTCCCTCTGTTTTTGTCACACTGCTAGCTAGTGGGCAGAGTCACACAAATTAGTGGTGTGGGCTGGAAGGCTCAATTACCTTTTAAGGACTTTAGAGGTAGTCTGTGTCCGTGTCAGCCTGTCTCAGAGCTTCCTCCAACCTGCCTCGATAAGGGCATAAAACGAGGAGGGGAGCGGGGAAAGGGGGGGGGGGGGGCAGAAGGAGAAGAGCAATTGGTGTGCAAGGGGCTGGGTTGAATTTCTAAATGATCTAATTCCTGTGTCTGCAGAGCGTCTCACTGTTGGCATCCCTGTTTCCCCTAGAGACAATGGCAACTCTTTTCTTCTCATCAGCCCACCTCAGTCTCACCTCAGCACCTCCCTCCCCCCCGCCACTTCCTCCCACATCTCTCCCTATCTTCTATTGTGTAGCACGGCGAGCAGGGGGACAGCCAGCAGAAAGTCCATTTGAATATGATGGCAGGGGTGTATTCTCAGAGGAACAGCACCACTCTGTGAGCTGTGCCAGGCCTGGCCTTGTTATCCATCTGTGACCATGTAATGGAGATGGATACTGTACCGCTGGCAGGCTAAAATGGAAGAGATACATGGGCCAGTAGATATCAAGCATCTCAAAGTGTGAAAACGCTGCGAGCATTGAAAATGTAAAGCGGGGAGGCAAGTATGGGAGTGCTGTGATGTGGGCGATATCAGTATTGCTTCATACTGGGGAGTACTCAGACAGTACGGTTCTCACAATATCAATAGTGCATGGGGAAAAAAAAGAGTTCATGACAACATGAGTCAAATTTGTGAAGCTCTGGTCATTGTTCCTATCAGTCAGTGGATGCTATTTGTTGCTGAGAACAAGGAAAATGGCAATATTGCTACTGCAAGTTGACCCAGGACGACCATCTGTAAACTGTGATGGATATTAGGGTTGGGCAATATATTGGTATTATAATCGTCATCCTGATTTAAGACTATATATCGGTCTTAGATTCTGGGTATCTTTTCATTGTTGTGCTTTCCTGGATTTAAAGGCTGTATTAAAATAATCATCATGTCTTCTATTCTATGTCTTTCTATATCACTAATTAATTCATGTTTTAGGGGGAAATGGGGGTGTCATCAGCGTATCGAGGAGACATTGTTAATACTCACGTTTCTGGCTAATAGAAACAAAATTCTTGTATTTTGTATTTGCTCTCACTAATGCATGGTCAACATCTTACAAAATTAGGTTTAGACATTCAAACATGCAATAGTAGTTTTGGGGTTTTCAGCCACTTTGGGTAATCGTAAACAAGATGTGAAACAACACTGACACATCATCATCTCGTTTATGTGACGAATTTGTCAGCAAACGGCTCCCTTTGTACACATCTAGCGTTTTTGAAGGTACAGGATCATTCATTTAGAGTCGTGTTTCCGGCCACCTAGCGAGTATTAAGCCCAATATTCCCTCTTCATTCATCTTTATTTCGGTCTCCACCTACTCCTGGGAAATATATCTCTGCAGCTGCCAAACGTTCTGCCGTTTGGTGCTGAGCAGATGATCACTTCAACTCCTCAGGACCTCACAGTGAAAATGTAGCTTATTCACAATGACATAAAAGGTATTCTGTACATCTCAGTAAAATATAGAACCTTGTTTTTGGACACCTCTTCTTAACACAAGCAAGAAAAACCTTCTATTTATTGTTCTGCTTTGTTTTTCTAAAGTTATACTTCCTCCATTGTACGGTGGGGGGTTTTCAGGGCGTTCTTTTGCTGGAAACAAGACAATAAGAGCAGTGAGCATGAACCAAACGATGTGGCCAGACTGCTGAACAATGAGCTGAGGCTCCATAAAGATGAGGGGAGCTGCAGATTTAAACAACAATTCTGCGTAGGTTCACCACCACAAACAACACCTTTTATAGCGCCATTGTGTTTTCACATTGTTATTTCATACCATGTTATAAAAAATATCTCTTGTAGCCGCTCTATGTTAAGGAAAGAATACGGTCTTGAGTTAATATTGAAAATGTCAAAAGTGACTTGATGTATGTGACACAACTTGACTTCCTACAAAGCTGTTGGACTCATCATGGACAGTTTCGAACAAAAATGATCGAAATGAATGCAGCAGAGTCAGAGATACGGACTTTTCTGAAAGGTCCTATATAAACAAAGTTATTTCTACTGTTATTGTTTGTCAATACATCTATTCTTTATCTTCGTCAATACCCAGTGCCTACATTACCCACAGTGCTGCAGAGGTTTGGTAAACTCACCCAGCTTCACACCCCCGGATCTTTTTGTCGTTTTTCAAGCTTGTAGATTTGTAGACACTGACTGATATAACATCACTTCATTTTACTTCTTGGAAGCTTGAACACCCAAATAACTTTGTGCAATTTTTCTTTTCCACGTACGCAGTAGCACTCCTCAAGACCTTAAAACAGACTTTGATGTCTAAGATCACTGATGTTCCCTTTTAACATTTTAGGAAAAACCAAGACCTTTCCCCGACCTTAACCGAAGTGCCTGTGTTGTGTCAACCTAACCACGCATGGGACTCAGCGTGTGAACCCCAGTGTCTGGTGTCAAAGTTCAAACGGTCACGGTCTATTTGCTATTTCACAGTGGTGATAAACCACGTTCCTAGATGTCAGCAATTAACTTGACGAGCACAATGTTCATTTCTGACAGTCACAATGTCCAAAACTATAACAATAAGATCCAAATAGAAGTCACCATACTTGTCCTTCTGAAGGAGATGTAATCCCTTGGTTATGCTGCGTACAGTTGCATTGAATGGGTGATTGTATATGTTTTATAATGTGATAGGAAACATGAAAAATGTATAAAGGCTGCATTAAAGAAAAAGGAGGACAGGCCAGGCTTGTTTTAGAATTATATGCTCAGATACAGCTCTGTATTTACGACCGTATTTCAGTCAAGCGTTGTTTCCTGCCTTGTGTGCGTTCCAATATAATATATATTTGCCATGCCCGGGCTGACCAAGAAGTCCCAGTCAGCAGTTAAATTCACACATTACAGAGGATGGGGGGGTTACATTTTATTTATTGATATTGTTTGATATATTTATAAGTCCAAGCTCATGCATTAAACATGTGGTCATAAGGTCTGTATAAATCTCGGCACAACAGAGAGGGAGCGACGTGATGAAAGAAAAGGGCCAAGAATAGGTAGGCCATCATTAGCGGGGCTCCTATTTATAGAAGTGACGAATCAAGTAGCAAAATATTTAGCATATTCATCTGAGTGCGATGTTCAGATTGTGTTTATCGCTCAAGTCAAATACAACCAGACTAAATATGCAGCGTAGAGGTTTCTTACTTCTTGGCAGAGCATTACACAATGAACTGCTGATGTGTTGCTTTCTGTTTTTGTGCACCGAACAAGTTTGTTAATTGCTTCAGAACCAATCCAAAAAGATATTATCCACTGAGCTCCTGTAAGTTTGTTTTATTCGCTGTATCTCTGTTGTATTAATGAACGTCTTTCTCTGCATCTCTCGCTGCATATATATTTCTGTATATAAAGCATGTGTTTTTGTCTCAGGATTCTCAACGGTAAATTGTTCATTACTTATTCTTGTCAGAAATGCTCCTGCAGCTGTTCCCACTGTACCTGGTGCGCTACGAGCAGTGTGCTTTGTCTTAACTGCAGTATGGTGAAATGGTGTGGGAGGTGCGTGAAGAGAGAGAAACATGATTTTCTCACTCAATACTTCATGGGATGAAAACAGTTTTTGCCTCAGTTCAGACCTCTCTACTTTTTTTATGAGAAGCTGTGTTTGAGGGGGTTTAGAAAAACCAGACACTCTCATTTTTTTAGATCTGCTTTATACCACAGCAGAGTCTTGTCATAGCCACAGTCCCTTTGAACAGGCTCCATTAATAAAGCCTTTTGTTCTGCGCTCAAAATCTGCTGTCTGCTGTCAGTTTAGACATTATATAACACGTAGAAAGTAACTTTCGGGCTCTATTATAGACATTAGTCGTCTTTAATCAGAATGGAAATGGAGGGAAGCAGCCTTTGTTGTTAGGGAACTTTGATCTTCCACCAGGGGTCACTGTTGTGAAGGGAGATTGATCTGAACTAACCCCCTCCTGAGGAGATCAATGAGTCCAAGTCTCTGTGGTAAAAAAAACCTCCCTACCTCCTTTCTGTGCATCTTCAGTGTCTCACTGTGTGTGCGTGTGTGCTGTGTGTGCTTGTCTGTGTATACATTTATGCATATGTATGTGTGTAGAAAGAGAGAGAGAGGCAGAACGTGTGCACGCTCGTGCGTGTTGTCATTCCACGGTGCTGTCATTACTCCGGGTGTGTCGAGAATATGTAGTGCTAAGTAGTCGCAGGAGAAGCAAACTACTGAATGTGAAAGTGGTCCTTGTGCCGGTGCCAGGCCGGACCGCGCTACGGGTCTGGAATGTGAAATGATGTCTGCACAATTTACATGTTGTACCCTGGCAGCAAGGTGAGTCAGTAGCCCTAGACAAGTCAGAGAGTGTTAGCCATGCGACTGCTCACCTGTGGGCTCCTCTTGGTCTGCTCCTGTATATTTATTGCTTTATCCGTGTCTGCCTCTCCTACCATCCGTCAGTAAGGATGCCTCATCGTATAGCATCACGCTTTCACAACACAATGTATACAAGACAAGACAAGGAAGGAAAGAATAAGCCAGCCCAGCCAATGTGATTTATTTGAATTTTCAAAATGTACTAATCTATGATTATCAGATTTTCGTGACATTTGAGTTCAGATCAGTTCAGAATCATTTTGATGGTACACTGACTTGTAACAGGGAGAATAGTGCCTCTGTTATTCCCACCATGTTCCCAGAGCGGCTGTTCACAGCTACAGTCTCCCGTATGAAGGTCGTAGCCCTTTAGGCACCATATTGGTAAAACTGGATCATATTTTTGGGAAAATTCTGGTTTTCCCTCAGAGTTGATGCTCTGATCAACTGTCGTTGATTTACAGTTTTCTGTTGGACTGATAGCTTTACTAGCTCAGTTAGCCATTCAGCATGCTATCTCTGCCTGGACTGGACTTAGCGCTCGGCGCACCGGGGGATTGTTGGTGTTTGCACCGTTTGCATTAGAGCTTTGGACCACCGAAAAGAGGAGGTTTGCTGGAATGAGCGCCAGAACCGGAGCCGTGGGCTCAGCGACCTCTACGGACATCGTGACAGAGGTGTATAGACCGAAGGGGATGTTGATGCAGGACGATCTTGGACCACTTTTAGCCGTTGACGAGAGATTCGCAAAACAAAAGGCTGCAGGACAGACGCCGAGCTAGCCTTCTTGCTGTCAGACAGTTGGTAATATTAGCTGGCTTGTCCATATTTGCCACATTGAAGTGAATTGGCAATTGCAATCTGAAACTGTAGGGGGCGTCAAATCGCAAAAAAATACCAGTTTAGTACGATTTTGCTTTAATTGGGATTATCTAGCTGTGCTACCCTCCAAAAAGAAACACTAGCTAGCCTAGTTATGTACAAGCTAGCTTGCCATTGCTGGACAAAATTGAGCTAGATGTAGCACAGCACTCACCACCAATTTCAGTCCTTGACATTCATTATTTGTTCTTTCCTCCAATTTCAGATCTACAGTTTTTAGAAAGGCTGGGAAACACTTTTGTAATTTAGTTTTTGGAACAAGCTCGAGAGTGGAAATTCAGGGTTCAAGGTTAAATAATGTCTGATGTACCCTGTGTTTTAGTGGGTTTTTTTCTGTGTTTTTTTTTTTACGCCCACAGCAAATGTTTAATACCTCAGAAAACCAAAAAAAGCATCACTGAAGCTGCACGTATTTGCAAACAGTGTCATTTAACCATACGCTGCTTTAATGTGTGAAAACATTTCCATTAAAAGAACATTTGTTCAAAAATAGTCCGATGATAAAATCTTGTCTTTCTGTTGGGAGCTTCTGCAAAAAAGGAATACAAAAGCACAAAAAAATGCTGAGCTCAGTGTTAATAATACATATGTCTGTAGTTTCCTTAAACGGGCTAACCATCTGTTCCAGGCAGCCTGAAGCCTCCCTGTTCTAATTGTCCCGTCTGTGGTGTTTGATATGCATAATTAGACTTTTAATAATCTTTGCTATGCAGGTGATGTTTGCCATGAGTTCACAGAGATTTGTATTTCCCCACTGGTTCTAATGGGTATAATGAATCTCTTATAACCTGTGTCCTACCCTGTGAGTGATACTGCATAGAGGACCATTTCAGACACATCCCATTCAGACTGGTAATGACTTTGCCGCTTTTTTTACTCACTTTTCTCATCCGATGATATAAAACGAGAATGGGAAAGTAGGAACCGTGACTTTTTGCAGCTCCAATCAATAGTTTCATATTAAAATTGGTTCAAAGGACTATGTGGGTCACCCGTAGTGATGGACGCACATCAAATTATCACTGCAGCAAGATCCCATGAAGGCTAAATCAATTGTTGTCAAGTATTTTGATTCACAAGGCAAGAAAATTGTTGTTTTTATATTCATTTTTTATGGTATTTCTTCCTGGAAAAACGATAAAAAAATGTTGATGAGTCATCCTGCATAGAAGGACGCTGCTGCAGAGTGTTTGTGTGGACAGGGTCATGGAGTACTGTACAAAAACACGACTGTAGAACTTTATTCACTGATTTGGATCAAACCATATCATATTTTAGGGAAAAGCACTTTCTGATGTTCTGCCTCAACTCTGGACAGATAGTCTTTAGTCCCGTTTGTTGCTCCGGACCTGGGCCATCCTCCGAGATGGATGAAGACCGGTAACTACCGAGGTGATATATGGAGTTTCCTGATGGTCGTATACTGCTAGCTTTGCTAACTGACGCTAAATGTAGCATCTATTATCTAGTTAGCAGTCCTATTTACCAACTAAACGATTCTAAATAGAACTAGATGCCGCTGTTAGGTCCAATAGAAATTGATCGCGTACATCACTGATTTTTTAAATCTCTTTTCTCTGCTCAAGGACTGTTAACGCATATAAAACCTCCTTGGATATACAATTAAAATAACAGAAC
This sequence comes from Lagodon rhomboides, assembly GCA_039737535.1. NCBI lineage: Eukaryota > Metazoa > Chordata > Actinopteri > Spariformes > Sparidae > Lagodon > Lagodon rhomboides. The sequence continues at coordinate 24,039,361 of CM077803.1, forward strand.
TAGTCATAATTGACCTTGATTGCTCATATCCAGGTCTATTGTACATTCATGCTCAACTCCAGGGCGCCATGAGCCGAACCTAGCAAGAAAAACAACTCAGCACTGTAATATCTGGTATCTAACTGGCCCCCGTCTTCTCAGAGACCACTAGCTCCATGGCCAGGGCTTAATGCATGTTTAGCACCATTGGCTACTGTAAACACCAATCTCAACAACCTTGTTTCCAGCCGCAGCGGTCGGCTGTCGGCTGCGAAAAGGCTCTTGAAAGTCCACTGTACATTACCTGCCGAGCACCAAGTGGTTCACAGACAAAGGTAGCAACATAGTGGAGCATTTTGCAGCATGAAGAGACAAATCAGGAGCTGTTAGAGTGCAAAAGAGAGCTAAAAGGGACAGCGAATACTGGACTTGCATTCATCAGCGCAAATGAACAAATAAGCAACACTGGAACCGTATCTTCTTTATGGAGTGATAGCAAAGGTGTTTAGAGCTGATTGTGCTTCCCCAAGCAGCCATGGCAAAAAATCAAAATGGTGAAAAATGTATCAGTGCGTTTTTATTAAATACAAACGTGAACACAGTATTTCTTTACAATTTAAGAGGCAAGTGACCTCTCTGAAAGACAGCGTTCGAAGCACAAAATTTGAAATGTTCCATTCATTATCCCCACACACAGCGCGGCGTATACAGCGAGCACTTGACAGAAACATGCAGGAGTTCAAAGTCGAACCGAAAAAAGCATAACATTTTCACAGTGTGACATCATGCAATAAAAAAAATAATACTTTTTAAAAGATCTGAAATGGAAAAAATGTGCAGCTTCCTGTGTGCAAGAAGCCTTTCTGTGTCCAAGTTAGCGAGGCTGACTACCATCTGTGTCCCAATTTCACTGCGGCGCTGCTGTCTTTACAGGTACAAGGGGTTTTCAGCGATGATGTAGGCAGTCAGATCAGCATCATAGTGAAAATGTTGATGTGTATTGAAAGCCACAGTGTTTCCTTTGGGGGAGCTGTCTATGAAAAATGCAAGTGCTAGGAGCGGGCTGGAAATGCATTACAAGTACGAAAATGCAGCACTTCAAAACAAGATGTTGGGGGATGTCGGACAAGGCGGCATTCTGCACATGTCCAACATTATTTAGGATGATTTAAGCACAGCGAGGCATTAAAGCAATGCAATTTGATCGCTTGGCTTCATGTTTTTGTAACGCTCTCGGTGAGTTTTATCGGGCGGGAGACTCCTACACAATGGTAGTGTTGTGGCATTGCTGCTGATGCCCCCTGAATGCCCACAGTGGCAGCGGAGGTTTAAAGAGCGCACTCAAAGGACTCGCTGATCAAAGGAGCGTTTCATCTGTGAATTCTGCTGCTGCGTCGAATGCCAGAGACATGTTATGACAGAGATCTGATGCTAAGAGACTGACAGCAAAGTCTCTGATGACCCCTCTGTTCAACGCGAGGGAGAACAAACAGGGAAATAAAGCGAGGTAACAAATACAGTAGAGAATACAGTGCATCCATAATTAGAAAAACGATTATTATTCCACAGTTAAAGAACAGGCAGGCTTAGAAACCATACAGTATGTATAATAACCAAGTGGATTATGATCTATACAGGATCATATTCAGCTTTGTATGTCCCATTAAGGTCGTCATGACGATGATTGCTGTGAAATCACTGCTTTGATGACTGTGTTTCTTGGTAACCTTGGTAGACTGTATGGAGAAGGGTTGAATGGGAGATAAAGAAAAAAAAGAAAATTCAGTGCTGATCCACAATTACTAATAAGTACCTTTGAGCAAAAATAAGCAAACACAATACATTAAAACAAGCTCAAGCAGGCTGGAATAAATATTTAGTAGATTTCAGTCAAACCTCTGAACTTGAGATTTTATTTCATCATCAACATGAAGGACTTTAGATGCCAACTGAGAATTCACACCAACCCGGTCGGCAGAATAAATGTGGACAACGTAAGTCGTCCAAACCACGGATACGTTGAAACTTTACATTTCTTCGGGTTCAATTTTTCCATTTTGTGTTGTTACTATCCTAATGCTCAGAATCTGGTTATGTTGAAGCATAAAAACCACTTGGTAAGGGTTGCTTAGAATAAGGTCTTGGTAAAAACACCCTTTTTTCCCCGACAAACATGGCTGGAAATCTTCCTGAGGTCTCCTTATAAATATCCAGTGGTGTCAGTCTTACAAATGTTGAAAGGCTGTGTTGAAACACAGTGTTGAACAGTGGTCGCTGTCCTGTAACTCCACCACCAAGGTTTTCGTCAGAATCCTGTGGGCGCAGGTTTTGTGTGGGCCTGGTTCTGAGCCGTCTTTGTGTACATTCAAGGTGTGATCCTACAAGACTGTTCAAAATGTTGCCACAAAAGCTTGATTCAGCACAGCCCAGTGACTGAGAGGACTACCCAATATTTTCGAATCCTTTCACGCTTATTTCTTGTAGGAAGTCTTCCTTACAAGCAGAAGTTATTTTGTATAAAGGGTCCGCAGAGAAAAGTAATGTTTTGTACATGGGGAACAAAACGCTGTGCAGCAGTTCAACTGAACAGACAATTAACAGGGCTGGGGAAAAAAAGTCGAATGAGAATATAAGAAATCACGAGTCACTGGGAAGAGAAATTGGAAGCTCAACTTCGAAATCTGTGCAGGACTGTTTCAACAGTGTCAGCAACAAGCTGGAATTAACAGGCAGTTTCTTAACCAAAGCTATTCTTAAAACTTTAGAATAGAATTGAAGGTTAGTTTGAAGAATATCTGCTGAACAACACAGTTTAAATGTATTTAATCTCAACCCATGCAGAGGGCCAAAGAAAAACCAAGCTCCAAGACTATTTCATTTCATTGTGGTTCAAGATGATCGTAGTACAAATATAACATTTGTTGTCTGAATGATCCTGTTCTTACTGACATAAAAACAGCCTTTTATCAAAGGAAGAAGCGAAACACCAATGCAACAGGTGATTCCAAACTTTTTAACAGCACTGTATTCTGTATGCACCTGTTCTGAGGTTTTTAGGACTGTTGAACGTGAACATACGTGACTTTTCCTTGACAGTTGTTAAAAGGAACGGTGTTGTTAGTTATAATTACACTCTTTAGATGATGTCTCCTTGTTTTCACACTCCATGAGCTATTCATTTTCACTTTGTTAAAAGGGGAGAACTTGTTAGAGACGCACTGAAAACAAAAGAATGGTTACATATCCTGACATTCAGTCCCTAGTGTGGGTCAATCTTTGCAAACACTGAATCCTCCATGTCATACAGTGCAACTTGTTGGTGTCTTTTGTCAAAATGTCTCTCATTTTTGGTTTTATAGATATTTTTTTCTTGTTTTCTTCTGCTGCACCTCTTCACTAATGCTGTGAACGTAGATTTTAGATGTACCGGTGCTCTAACATTAAAGCAAGACACCGAAACAAAGTGACTCTACAAAGGACCAACGAGACATCCATCACTGACCCCGAGTTGAATAGGTCAGCCACAGTTAACCTCTGTGACTTAAATTGTTCCCAGGTGTACGCAATCAACCGCAGTCAGATTCCCAGAGGGCGACGACAAACACATTGACGGGGTCACAGGACGCCTACTTCACTTCCTGCCCCGGTGCATTGTGGAGGAGATCTTGTCACCGCTCAGTGCAAAGTCGATTGTGGAGTTAGAGCGAGGTTGAGATTTTCTTCCCGAGGAGCATTTGTTCTCATCAGTTATACAAACACGTTTGGGTCCAGGGAAAAGAGTTCACACCATCCATCAGGATAAAGCACATGTTGTATGACGCTTACAGATAGTTTGTAACATAAACCTGTCTCAAAATGTTTAGTTTTTTTAAAAGCTGTGCCTCTAGTTTAAGGACCAACTTTGTTACAGCACTATTTGTTTTGTTCTTTGGATAAAAATGGACAGTTATTTTTAAAGAACAGTTGTCGTGTAATTTGAAAGAGTGGTTAAGACTCTAAGTATAAAATAGGTGCTAAAATGAAACGTGACTGTTTTAATTTAATACTGCTCTTGTGTGAACCACACAAGCAAACATGACCATTAGGGGAAGATTTCTATGGAGTCCTTATAGTCAATCTTTTACAATTATCCTTGATGTATCAGATTAAGCCACAAAATAAACAAAAACTCTTTATGGAGTGTCGATCATGATTCAAGGAGTCTCACAGCCTGAGGAGAGGAGCTGCTCAGTAGTCTGGTGGTACTTCTCAGTGCTAAAAGTAAAGTTTACTGTGTTTTATCATCGTCACATTACAGTAATCGATCTTGCAAACCCACAAATAGATACACTATCTCATTGATATGCATCCTGCAAAGGACCATGTTAAAAAAAGAAAATAGTGTTAAAGTTGACTGTAATATTGTGCACATATTATATATATGTATGTATATATGTTCCAAAATCAATTTATTCTTATTGTTATATCAAAATCCACTCATGTGCTTGAATCAACCAATTTCAACCAATAACATGGTGTCATCTGCATATCGTTCAATAATTAGCAGAGAGCGAGTGGACGCCACCAATTCTAATTCCTGTAAAAAATATACAAATTCAATAACTTTATTCACTGATTTAGGTGAAACTGGATCATATTTTATGTAGACAATGTCCTCCAGCTGCTCTGCCTGAGTCCTCTGTGATTTAAAAGTTTCCTGATGAAGAGACGGCTTTACTTGTTACTCAGTGTCGGGACCATACACATTCTCCTGGACCAACTACAACTAGTTTGACAGAAGGGAATTCAGTACAGAGATGGTTTACTGAGTTTAGCTGCTGTTAAAACTAGAAAGTGTATTCATGCAGCTGACATTAGAGGCCCTATTAGCTGACTGGACCTGTTGCCAGCAGGCAAACCCAACATCTAATACTAACAGCGCAGCGCTAACACTATCGGCTGCTATAAACAGCAATGTACTCAACAAGTCCCTCCCTGTCTGACCGTTTTTACAGGAAATGCACAAATATGCAGGAGCAAATAGCATTTAGCTTCACAGGGACTTTTAATATGTATTACATCTTCCAAAACAAATGCACATGCTAGCCAGATCCAGCTCTTTAGACAGGAGGCAGTGATGCTCATGGCCCAGAATCAACAAAACTGAACATCATCTACATGTTAAAACAGTAATAAATTGTAGTTTGACCAAATCAGTTTGGAAGTCTGGTTCGTTTACGACTATTGTGTCACTGAAGCTATTTCTCATTTAAAGACCTGTTTTGCTCAGTTTTTTATCAGACCCTTCATTGTGTTTCTCTGTTTTTTCAATTCCCGCACCTTTCCATCACTCTAATTTTATCAGTCAGTTGTTGGTACATCCGCCCCTCGCAGCGAGCCGGGGATGGATAATGTTATAATGCATAATGAATAAAGTTTCCAAGCTTTCATGAATGTATTTTTGATTGCGGCAGCTCTCTGACAAACTTCATAAATCAACGCGTGGCTTAATAAATCACCGGCGGCGTCCTACCTGCATCATCGGTGGAAGACCTGAAACCCCGAGTCTTTACTGTTTCCAACAGTGTCGATGTGTGTGTGCCGGCTGTGAGCACTGGAGTGTGGCGAGTGACGGTGCTTGAGTGTTTTATTTTTTTTTTTAGGTTAACTGCCCATGAAACAGCATTGTTAATCTCTGCTGCTTTGATGGTTGTGTCTTTTTCCTCCGGATCAGTGGACCCTGACAAACAAATGATCCTCACACACTGCATTTATTCAATTCAAATGAAGTCCGACTGTACGAACACGCCAAAAAGCTCCCCCTCGCACAGCACCTACACCCAATCACCAAAACAATCGTATCAGTTTAAAGGTCAGTATTTGCTGGAATATTTCTCGGGGACCGTCTAGACATAATCTTCTCTATATAAAGTCAGCATTTTATTACAGTGCATTAAGACCGGTACAGCATGACGGGTGGCAGCACAGCAGACTGCATTATGTTGTTCTGTTTAGAGGAGAAATACACCGTGTGGTCACTTTTACACAGTTGAAGGCCATCAATCAATCCGAGATGTGCAGCGCATTACAGGATAAAGTGTTGTAATTTACCTTTTTGCCGTGTCTGCCTTCCCTCAATCCGCCTCGTCTACTTCTACTTCAGTTAGTGGTTTCCACCGCCACAGAAGGGGGTTATCTGTGCTGTTTATGTGTAGGTAGAGAGAGCTCTAATGCAGCGGAAGAGAAAAAAAAAAGAAAATGCTTGGCATTTTTTTTAAGGAGAAAAGAGTGGTGTAGTTCGCAGTTTTGTAAATTATGAGAAAAATGCTTTTGAAGACCGACCAAAAAAAAAGAGAACACGCTCGATCGTATGTGTGCTTTTACTGAGTCTGTTATACAACAGGAACGAGAAAAATACTCCAACAAATAACAAAATAGACGTAGAATCGGCACCGGGGTGAGAATGTGTTCACCCAGATCACAAACGAGCAAAGACATTTCCCCACATAGGACTTTTTAAATATTCGGCTACAGTGTACAATCAATTGCCAATTTATTATGACACCCACTGTCGCCAGAAGTCATGTAGTTGTTATTTTGTTGTATCCAACTGTATTGTATAGTTATACTGAAGAGTTCTTGGTTTGTTTGGTTTTTTTTGTCCATCACATTTATATCAGTAAGTGAAGGTTAAAAAACAGGAACACCTCTTTACATAGAGCTTGTGAATATTCTCATTCATCCATGTCATAGTTATCTCAAGGAAATTGAATCGAACGCATTCGATTCAATTTCCTTGAGATAACTCTTTACATAGAGCGATATGCTGTACAAACAAAAGCCTTCTGAAATAATTTTAACAAAAACTGAACATTATAACCTTCACCAGGCTAGGATATATTGCAGAAGACTATAATTTGCTAACTACATATAATAAACTGTTAACTGTGTGTATACCAGTGCTGTTTTTTCTTTTTAATTCACAATGAAACATGAGATAAGTTATAGGGCTCTATCTTACGCTCGCCACAAAGTGACGTAGTTGTCATTTTCACGCCCAGCGTCCACGTTGTGTAGATGGTAGATGTGCTGGAGGTGTTGGTCTTAAAGTGAGGTGTGGTCAGGAACACTGAACAAGGAAAAAATCAGTTTCTCTGTCAAGGAGAATGTTGTTTTGTGTGTAGCTTTACCGGTAAATCACTAAATATAACCATAACCCTTTAAAGAAACCTCATATTTCCAAAGCACAACTGTTTGCAGTGACACCATCGATAATGTTTACTGAAATTAGTGTATCTGCAGCAGCTCTGTGAGCACCGTGTGTCCTTGGGACGGCACATCTCGGTATCCGATGAATGTTTATCGCCTATTGACGGCAGCTGTCTCGGCATAAACAACACGTCACAGGTTTCCACATGACTCCGATATATCTTTTTTATTCCAGCTCAAAAGCGTTCTGAGAGTCAGTTTTGCTCTGCCAGTAAATGCTCTTGAACAATCTGTTCTTAATGTCATCCTCTTTCCGCCTCGACTCTTGTGAGGCCTTATTTATGTGCCTTTGCAACTGTGCCTTATCATACTTTATGTCAAAATGCAGCCAAGCCACGGCGCTGACAAGGACTCGCCGCAGAGCACGCCCCGCTCCCATAATCCCTTGCACTGCCTCCCAATTAAATATAAAATAAAATTGGAGATTCTCCTCATTACCTACAAAGATGAATCGAGCACTGGGTCAGGTAGTTCATATCTCTGCGTGAATCCATGAAATAAAATAAAATAAAAACCCCTTTCAGAGAGGTTAGAAAAAAAACTCCTCAGACCAACACAGTAATTTGAGGTTTGCACCAATTAAATTGCTATAAAACATAAATCAAGATGAATTACAAGCCCAAGCGAGCTCATAAAAACAAGCGTGATACTTGAGGACGATTGACATACAGGCACGCGTGTTCCTCTATTATTAATCAAAGTAACCCGCCACTACATAATACGTTAATTAAAGAGCAGTCTGTGGATGACTATTTAAAATCAATCGCAAGCAAACTGGCGTGGCCTACATTTAACTCAACAGGCTTCAGTGCAGGTGTCAGAACAGACCTCGCCGGGCGGGCCCACTTGTGGGACAAAATCTGTCACGATGACGGATACCGGCTTAGCCTCCGCGTTGATGTGATAGATGTGCTCGCAGCACCAAAATAAGGAGCTGTTCAGGGCTCTGCTGTAGAGCGCTAACAGGCCTGGCTCCACGCTGCATCACTGACTTATTGATGACATATGAACCAGCAAGTCTCAGGTCCACTTACAAATGTTATTTTCTTTGCCAGAAACTAAAAGTGTGACCTTAAAGTTCAGTGTGTTGGGTTTATATTCAATTAGTAAAGCCGACTGACTCTGGTGACCCCCCGACCTCTCCTCTAGAGCGACCGAGAGGTTGATATTTCTGCTGTTTAGTAAAATATATTGACAACTGATGGATGGATTGTGGTGAAATTTAGATGTAGATGATCCCTGATGTCTTGTGCATCTCCACCTAGAGGGGAAAGTGGCTTACCCGTTGGAAAATCTCATCATCTACTGGGCTGGCAAAGTGATGCTCGTACCTATATATGGCTGAGTATGTCGATTGCCAGTGACTCCAACAGCTGTACCAGACCTTCGTCAGATGCTCGTAGTTTGCTTAGGTTTAGGAAAATATTGTGTTTTCCGGTTGGTTTACATACAAAGTTATGTTATAAACATAATTCACCACGTTAATACTCAAGGGGCTGTTCGACTAAATGTTTGTTTGACCCACCTATCGACCCTTTCCCCCTTCTCATGCAGGCTTTCTCGGTCTTTATGTTACTTCACCTGACTCAACCTTTATTCCATGGCCATCGCCTGTTTATCCTTTGAATTTCAGCCGTATGACGGGACCAACATGTCCTCTACATTCTCAGCTTTCGATTGAAACCTCATCTGACCCAATAGGAGCTTCTATGTCCTGCCTGAAGCCTACAACAGCCAAAGAGCATCTTCCCAGCATCCCTTTTGACCTCTCTCTTAGCAGCAACTTGCAAGCCAGCTGATGCATTCACAGCTGTACCTTGCGTTTTGTGTTAATATGCAATATTTAGTATGCTAGCATGCTAAACTAAAATGGCTAACATCATAACCTGCTACACATCAGCATATTAGCATTGTTACTGTGAGCATTCTAGTGTTGAGCAAAGCAAAAGCTGCAGTTTCTCGATGAAGGTAAAATAAGGTTTAAAATAATTGTTCAACAAATGTCACACCATCATGATTGCAATAGTTATTACAGGAAAAATGAAAGCTGTGATGCTAAAATGATCGAGGATTTTTAATCATGAATCATATTGCAGTCAAAATGTTTGTCAAAATAATCACTTTGTATTTTTTTACCATGTCGTGTAGCTCTGATTGAGCTCAGTGCACCTCTGTTCCTGAGGACAGCCCTGCAGAGCTGCCGGCGTGTTTGCAGAGACTTAGCCTCGTCGTTTGTATTTGTTAACATAAATGGTTTAACCGTCTTATCATTACAATCTCGTTGTAAACAAATGTTTAATGAGCGGTAGTCACATTCGCAGCACCGCGAAGCGAGAAACTCGATTTGTTTCCTCGAATTGAATCAGCGCGTCAGCAGTTTGCGCTTCATGCAATATAGGCTGTAAAAATAGTTCAAATTGTCCATTTTTTATCCATTTGTCACAAAACTCTATTTCCTTGGAATTTTTTTTTTTTTTTCCCGCTGTCTGCAGCGTCCAGATGAATCCTCAGACGTTCAGCGACTGTCAGTTCAATCTCTGACACGGTGCAGGCGCAGGATTTGTCTACATATGTAGAGCCAAAGCTGTTCGGTCGGAGTGCAAGCCGAATGATTAATATTCCTTCGGATGACAAGGGTAAACAGAATGAACTTGCCTGTGATGGCAGTTTGCAGCCTCAGGACAGTCAGACATGGATAGCCGGGCTGACAAAATACCCTTAATCCTCATCCCTTTAGATTAGGGAAACAATGCTTACAACAGGAAAGGGCAAAAAAAAATGATGACTGCTGACCCGACGGAGAGCCAACGTGGAAATTGCTTTTACAGTTAAAATATGCATTCACATGAATTATTGACCTGTGATGGTGGGCCTGCTTTAATTTTCTTGTTAAATCCAACGTTGGCAAGAAAAAAAAAAAGGAAAAACCCAAAAAACCAAAGGGGGTCACATTAATGTAAATGTGCTTTTTGTATATTCAGCTGACATTTTCACCCAGTCTCGCTTCCAGTAAGAGGAGAGGTATTAAGTCCAGTTTTGTTGCTCAAGGGCACAGTTTAAAAAAAAACCTAAAAAAAAAAGAAACCTCTGGCTGTTTCACAATAGAGCAGACCATTATGCCATTAAGCTGCGTATGAAATATTGCTTTTTTGAGCACCCATAATGAGTCTGCATTTTTAAGTTTCGCCCTGGAAAAAAAAGGTTTTTCTTCATGAGACAAAAAGCAGCAGTGAGCCATAGCTCTTCAGACAGAATAAACATGAGGGGAAAGTAAAATGTGAGTTTGAGGAAATAAGTCCCTTTCTGCTTGTTTAAAGAGAATAATTAACCCGCTTTAACAACTGCTATAAAAGTCTCCAATATTAAATCTTCACACTTTACCTGTCATCTGAATGCACTGTTTTTTTAATTTAAAGGGAAATTCAGCTAATTTGAATCTGTTTTTGTTTCGTGTGTAAATGATTCACGACACAGCTGCAGCGTGATCCTTTGGGGCAACTCTGACCGTCAACGTTACGTACACGGAAAGTTCTGTCCTTACCGCTGACAGGCTGCGATTGTTACTCTCAGTGTCTGACAACGTTACGGAAACAATTCATGTAGAGAGAGACCGTTTTGTTAAATATTAAGGTCCGTTTTGTATAAAAAAAAAACAAGTCTCGTTCACCGAAGAAGTCTCGCTTTGAATCTAATGAGCAGCGAGTTGCCGCTGGAAGGACGCTTTATCTACTGCTATAAAGTCTTGGATATTAAATCTTCACACTTTACCTGTCATCTGAATGCACTTTTTTTTAATTTAAAGGGAAATTCAGCTAATTTGAATCTGTTTTTGTTTGGTGTGTAAATGATTCATACTTTGGAATCGGCCACAACACAGCTGCAGGATCCTTTGGGGCAACTCTGACCGTCAACGTTACGTCCACGGAAAGTTCTGTCTTTACCGCTGACAGGCTGCGATTGTTACTCTCAGTGTCTGACAACGTTACGGAAACAATTCATGTAGAGTGATACCGTTTTGTTAAATATTAAGGTCCGTTTTGTAAAAAAAAAAACAAGTCTCGTCTTCGTTGAATCTAATGAGCAGCGAGTTGCCGCTGGAAGGACACTTTATCAACTGCTATAAAAGTCTTGGATATTAAATCTTCACACTTTACCTGTCATCCAAATGCACTGTTTTAATTTAAAGGGGAATTCAGCTCATTTAAATCTGTTTTTGTTTGGTGTGTAAATGATTCACGACACAGCTGCAGGATCCTTTGGGGCAACTCTGACCGTCAACGTTACGTCCACGGAAAGTTCTGTCCTTACCGCTGACAGGCTGCGATTGTTACTCTCAGTGTCTGACAACGTTACGGAAACAATTCATGTAGAGCGATACCGTTTTGAATCTAATGAGCAGCGAGTTGCTGCTGGAAGGACGATGGTGAAAATGTGAGCCGGAGTTATTTCCAAAGTCCTGACTGTTTCACTGATTTTGTCAGTCTACGTAAGGCAAAAACTGTCACTGTGGCGTCCCAGTTAATTCAAAATACACCCAGTTGGGGGCGCCGTTTAGCTCAGTTGGTAGAGCGGATATTTCTCTCTCGTCCTGTTTCCTGTCATCTCTTCAGCTGTACTTAATAAGTATAATAAAGCTATATAAACGCCAAAAATAAACTTAAAAAAAAAAAAAATACACCCAGTTGACTACCCAGATTTGTAGGATCACCGGAGGTCACCTCGCAGCTTTCGCCTGGTTTCCGTGGCTTCTCCCTCACAGGCCATTGTCTTTCCTCTCCCTTTGTCTCGCCTGTTATCTCCGTTCACCTGCACTCCACACCTATTGCCTGTTTGCTGATTGCAGCCCAGGGTTTGTCTGTGTCGGCGTCCTTCGGGGGCAGTCGGGGGAAAAAAAAAAAAAACCTGCCTCAAATCAGCAAGAAAATAGTCAAAAGCACTCGATAAGCGATCTGAAACATGCAGCCAAAATAATAATTACAACTGGACCTTATAATATAACAAGAAGGTCTCTGTACGTACAACAACGACCTCGGCGGCTGTGTCACAAAGGTTACGTACGGATCATTTACACACCAAAACATTCGGTTTAAAAATACCTGCATGTTCCTTTAGAGTACAGTGAACCACATAAATCTGCATTTATGTAATCGAGATAAGTGTGCGTCTTTACAGAAGGCACTCTCCGTCACACATTTCGATGTTTCTGACTTACTTTTGTCCGCGTCTCGGTGTCTTTTATGAGCACGCTGCACAGCAGCAGAATGGTAAACAGCTTTTTACTGTTGTGTTGTGGGAAAAAAAAAAGGACAGGGCCTCATAGAGAGTAAGGGCACATAAAAGAACATTGGCACCCAAGAGCGGAGTTCATTGTAATGCTAAATAGGAAGCTGGAGTGATTCTGCCTGTGTTTATCTGCCAGGCAAAACTTATCACACCCGGTTACTTCAGCTCAGAGCCATTCATGGCGTGCATTTTCAAGTGCCACTGATCTAGCCTCACACCAAAGGTTACACAGATCAGCAGAACCTACTTGTAAAATGCAAATGCTGAATAAGAAATTAGAAATGAGACTGTAGCGGGCAGATAAGGCGCCGCTCGTCAGATTCTGCACGTCGGACTGAAATTTCTTGTCAGGAATTTCTATTATGACATTAAGGACTGTGTGTGTGTAACAGTGGAGGACTCTTCAGTGCACGCACAAACCTCCCACCGCAATAAGCAATTTGATACACTTGTTCCAGCTGATTTTTTTTTTTACCTACGACAACACGCTCGTCTGCTCGGTCAAGGACAGACGACGCTTTTACACTTAAACAAATGGTTGTTTTCAGACAACAACCGAAAGAGGAAGCAGTAGACACGGAGTACGTATCGAGGAGAGCGGGGACGACAACACGAGGACACGCAGGGGTTTCGAGGGCAGAATAGATGTAATTGAAAATAGGAAGGATCGTGTTTCTGCCCTGTTCTATTTAAGGAAAATCTGGACTAAATGTCTCTAAATAATTCATTCCTAATCTCCCCAACAGAAAAATGCTACGAGGTTCATTTTTCTGTTGCATGAAGTCAAGAGTCGGCCCGTGTAAATCAGTGTACGTGAAGATGTGCAGGGAGATTATCATGCGTGTCCTGTCGTTTTTTAAAAAATCTCTTAATCCCAGTTTAAATCAGTTCATCTCGGTGGATATTCGGTGTGGTAATGTCTCTATCCCTTTATATGTCGTCCAGCAAGACAGATAAAGAAAACAAGGGACATAGAAATAAACCTCTTAATAATAGATGAGCCTATTTGGGACAGTGTCCAGAGCAGCCACAGGGGTTTGTGTCCTGAAATTTCATCAACAAAGTGTGGCGCATGCACAAGCAGGCTGAGGCTGTCACCAAACTCCCATTCACCGTCTGCATCTTGTGTTTTTTTTTCTCTGACATACATGCACAAAAACAGCAGGTTAACTCCGTCATCTGTGGAGGAAAACATCATTAAAGAATGAAAAAGTTTTCAGAGTGCACAAACAAGTGTTGTGGAGGCTGAAAGGAGAAACAAAGCACTGCAAGGTGTTTATAGACTCGGTTCCTGGAGGTTGATTGAATGCTTAGAAGATAAGCTCGGCGACATTAGATATCCCAGTGGGCAGAGGATGGGAGGTTAATCTCATTCTCCACGATGATGTATCTGAAGTGACTCTTTTTGCCAGTGGTATCGTTTCTGAACACTCCTTGGGTTCCAAGGGCAAGGAAAGTGTCCATCAGAGCCGGTGCATTGATTGCTTCAAGATTTGATTAAACTCTCGGCTGTACTCCAAATGTAAGACAATAGCATTGAGATAATCTCACCTTCTCTCCTCAGGTCAGACGTAATGCGGTTTAACGATACGGCTGCGCACTCCTCCGATGTAATACCTCACCTAGGACATTTTCCAGTGAGCTCTCGGCTTTGTTCGACTACTGTACTGCTGTTTCGCATGAAAAAAAACCACATCGCGAAGGCTCGAGTGCGTCATCTTTGCTTTTAATCATTTACAAAAAGCGGAAAGCCAAAGGTGTTGCTGGATAAATTAACATCCAGGGCAGCCGCTTTGATAATTAAGATCTAATATTTAGAGAGGGATGTTAAGGTAAACACTCTTGCAACCCTGCAGTCCTGGGTGGGTCATCTCTTCCCAGAGGGCAGCTCCTCTGACTCTTAAATAGGACACCAGTCCATCCACTGCAGCCCCATGGCTAACGTCTTTATTAAGCCTCATTAGCGGCCTTCCTATACAAATTTATTCACTGCAGATTACAAAACCAGGCTCTGGGGTGGGAAACCACAGCCCGGTAAATCATTAATTGATGATCCTGCGTTTCCATTCCTGCTACAGTATTTCTCAGCGCAGACTCAAACTAACAACCTCACATGTTTTTTGTTTTGCCTGAAACAGTCTCCGCACCATACAATCTTTTTTCCTTAATAGGGGACTGCAGAAAAGGCATTGTTCAGGCGAGGATCTTTGAATGACCTTGTCTCGGTCTATTCCTCCCCAGAGCGGAACATATTTATTTTTTGCTATGTAGTCTGAAAGTCAGAAAATTACAGCTAAAGAAAGGAGTAATACTGTATATTTGTCTCACAGGGTTGAAGGAAGGGTGTGTGGGTTAGGCTGTCATGAACTGGGTATAGTAAGTAGGGTAGGGGGTCTGAAAGACACCAATATAATACTTCCTCCTCCCCATAGGAAAGTAATTTCTTTGACAGGATGGGTTCTCCAAGGAGGCGTGGGTTTTCTATTTCTGGGAAAAGGCTCTTATTCAGACACAGTTAAATCAGAGATCCTGCTGAGGTGAGATGGTTGATCTTCTGCTGAATCTTTTCTTTTTTTTTCCGGCTCGACAAATTTAGAGTTTTTCCAGTCCATTCCGTCTGCTCGGCTCACTCGATTAATTCCTCCGGCGCTCCGCCGAATCCTCCCGTAATGATGACAGTTAACCTGGAATCACAATAATATTAAAGAGTGGAATCAGTGCACATCAGCCAGCTACGGATGCTAATTGACTTGATTGTTATTAATTTTGACATTACGTTCCAATTAAAGATAGCAAAACATTGATTTCATTTTCTTTTCATTTCTATATTCGGAGATTAAGAGGGCATTGATCACACCTGAATGACTCGGTACGTGTGTAGCTAATTAAAGACTGAGATTGCAATTAAGATAATGAGTTGAAGTTTTCAGACGGAGCACACAAACAGTTTTTTAACCCTGTCAGTCAGGAACACGTGGCTCTAACCACTGACTGTACAGTGTAGTGTGTAGTAGCATCTACAGTCTAAAGACATACTGTGGGAAGAGCATGATAGGGAATGTATTCCCCCGCTGTGCATGCACTGTAAAGGCTATGGACTTTGGGCTGTTTTCTCTTTGAAGAACTGGCTTCCCAGTTGGAATTGGATCTACCAGTTCTATATCTTGTGGCTCAGGTTCGCGTCACTCTTGGGATTCGTGCAAGAACCCACTTATAATTATCCATATAACCCTTTCTACGTGTTGATCCACAGACATATCTACAAATATCTTTGGTGAACCATAATTCCACTTGCTGCTGGTGTTGGTAAGGAAGCTTTATGCACAAAACCAAACTCTTATTTACTAGACTCCTCTAATGATGATGGATATTTGATCTCAGTAGCAATCTCAGATCTAAAGCAGGTCGGTCTTTTCTAGTCTGTCTGCATTAACAATCAAGAAATGGGGACGTGAAGTTTACATCAAAATTGATTGAAAGGCTAGTCTTGGACAAAGTCTTGGTCTTTTCCAGTTCACAAGGATTGTGTTTTAATTGGATCACATTTGAGAGCATTTACTCTTCTACCTTCGAGTTGGCGAGAACAATTATTTGACACTGAATATCAACACTGAGACAGACGTGTTCTCGCAAAGAAAATGTGTCAACAGTGACAAGAAGAACCGGCACAAAACGACCCAATAAGGGTTTGCAACCCCATCACCAGACAAGATTGACGACCTTGGTACTAATTATGGACTTATTGGAAAGGATTGTGGTTACAGCAAATAAACTGTGGTAAACGTCCAATTTGGGTTATACAACTAAGCCCAAGGTTAAGTTTAGGGAAAGATTGTGGTTATGGAAAAAATACTTGCAGGTCTCTGGTAGGACCTGAACTCTAGGCTCCTGCTCATCCAGCAACCCTGACCTCCAAACACTTACTTTATGCCTTGCTGCAGAAACAGCACTCTACTTGGATGTTATCCTCCAATACAGACTTAAATAACTTGGCAGAAGTTTTTGGTGTTGCCTCCTGTTGGCGATTCAGTTGATGATTGTTGACAACTGAAGCAGTTCCTCATAAATCAAGACTCAATTTCAAGATTTGATTCAATTATCTGAATACAACTCACAGGTTCAATAAAAGTTATATAAATGAATGATAAATAAGTTCTGTATTGCTTGCCAGACGGTAGTGGGCAAGCAATACCTCCTTTTGTTGAAAACCAACTATTAGCTCCTTGGATTTGCTAACATCGGGCAGTGTTGTGTTTTTTATGCACCACTTTGCATGATTTCCTCCCAGTCACTGTTTGTTATACAGCCTATGATGGTGGTTTTGTCCACAAACTTCACAACACAGTCCCCTCCGTGTCTGGGTTTTCAGTCATGAGTGTACATTGTGAACTGGAAGGGCCTGAGCACACCGCCCTGGGGGGCTCCGGCGTTCAACATTAGAGTGAAGGAGGTGTGACTGCCAATCCCAACTGTCTAGGGTCCGTTTGTGAGGAAGTCCAATATTCAGTTGCCGAGTGTGGTAAACAAGCCCAGAGTGTGGAGTATGCCAATGAGTTTCATGGGGGAGATTTTGTTGAATGCCGGGCCAGGTGTTGTTATTTTCAAGATGTGAGGACCGAGCAGAGGGCAGCGGAGATGTCGGTCTGTTGGTTCCGAATGCGTACGTGTGACGGTCCAGGCTGGCTGAAATGTTGTTTTTTCATGTGCTGGAGAACCAGTTTCTCAGAGCACTTCATCAGAACGGGGTGAGTGCCACAGGGCATGTTCCATAAATGCAGTGGAGCAATGCAACAAACAGAAATGAGTAAACAAAAGCTTTATGCGGCGCTCATATTAAACGTTTCCCCGTGTTTTCTACCATTAGACGACAAATTGCGATAAACACGGCATACATTTCCATCACGATTAGCTTCACTTGCAGTTATTGAACCAGTTTTTCCTCCACAGCTGCCTGATTCCCAGACTTTATTTAATGGCAAGTTGCCAAAACCAAACAAACAAGGTCTGTGAGACTCCATGTTGCTTTTGTTCAGTTACCTGGTTGCTTGTAATTGGGAAGTGTGACCTAAATAACACAGAAAACAGAAATGCAACAAAGACAATTACCTTCATAAAAAGACAGAGCCATTGGTGGGACTGGGACCATCAAAGTCAGAGCGTATATATCTAAACATATATCAATAATCCCCGTTTACACATGGGAGTTTTGACACACCATCGATTGATAACTCGAGTTCCTTTTGGAGTTCGTTTTTTTCCTATTTTTGCATTTTGCATGTTTACAAAGGGGGCTATTTACCACCTCGTGCAGCCATTCAGAATAAAGCCTCATTCAGACGGAATCAGGCTTTGTGGCAAGGTTGTGTTACACTCTTTCGCAACTGGCGCACCACCATCAGTTCAACAAATAAGAGGACCGGCGTTGTCGGTCCAACACCTGATTCTGTTTGAATTGGGCCTATTACCGAACATCTTCAGACAACAACTTATGTATTTTAGAAAACTAAACATTTAAGTCATTAAGACATAACCAAACCTCGTCATGATCCGGCCATGTTGATAATTTCCATCTATGTCCTGGAGATATTTATTCATGAAGGGCTCACAATGCATTGAATGACACCGGTGTCACCCAACTATTCTCCCTCCACTTCCTGACACACTGTATATGCATGCATGTGCTCCGAGGTGAGAATTGTTCTCGGGCTTCTCGTCTTGAAACAGCTCATTAAAAACAATGCTGGTATGCGCGCGTGTAATAACACATTTTGCCACGGATTTCCTCCAGATGCAAAAGGCTGACCTGATTCTCTTAATGACTAAAACCTCGAGTCCACGCTGGTCCCAGAGACAGCTCTGCACTGTGACGTTGCGGCGGAGTTGAAAGGGATCTGGCCTAATTAAAAGAAATATCCTGATGCAATGGGGCATCCTGAGGAGTGTGCAGTGGGATGTTCCTTTGATTAGAGTGGCAGTCTATTTATTATCGGATAGAGCGAAGGTCTACCTTTGTAAGTGTGGCCACTGATGCACAGTTTCTCTCCTTAATACAGTTAATATGATTTGTCATTCATTATTCATTCATCTTACTTTTTACATTACTTTTCTGTAGAATTGCACTAATGAGAGCTGCAAGTGTGTGCTTGTAATAAAGATCTGGACATAAAAATCGACCGGAGAATGTTTCAGTGAGTTACCTCCGTCTGTTTTAATTAAATATAATTTGTGAGCGTTAGCCTAGCCGCCGTCCACCTACCGTAGTATATTAGCTCGGCTAACGAGCGGGATAGCTTATAGCAAAAAAAGGATTTCTGCAGCATCACTAAATAGGAGACGGAGGTTTGTAATCATTCTTTACTGTAGACCGAATAATGTCATTAGGGAAGATTCATGCTTCAGCTGATACATTACAGCATAGCTCATAACCGTGACTAACATATGCTGCTAAGTGATTTTTACATTTCATGCTTTGTCTTGTTTTTGCACTTGATTTTTTTTTTTTTATCAGTTATGAGCGAAAATAAATCGACCCGGTCATGTTTCTGCCCTTTGGCTTATATTCATGAAGATGCGAATGTGTTTGTGGGCGCTTCTCGGTGTAATTTATGAGCCGTTCCACAGCGTTTAGTTCACCGTGATTACTGAGGTAAGGCTGAGAAAACTGAAACTTGGAGAGAAATGCGTTGGAATGGAAAATAGTAAACGTGTAATGATGCAGAAAGGATCGACGGACAAATTAAAAAAGAAAAACACCTCAGTTTAGTTTAGATGAGGATGAAAAATATCTCTGCCATTGGATTTTTTTTTATTAATAATTGATTTGTCTCTCCTTTTCACAAATTAGCAAAGGAGAAGAAAGTGCGTTTCACAATCGTATGACCTGTGGCAGTATACAAAAATTAGAGGAATGTGTTGCATTATGTAATCTGCTTTTATGCAACTCATTAGAAAAGTGAGGAAACCAGTGACAAAACAGGGCATTTTCCCATCATCCCCTTTGGTAAGAGCCGATTGATGAGCCACTGTCAGAGGTGTAAGAGTAATTAGGGTGATTTCATGGTTAAAAGATTGCGATTGCAAACTGATTACACTTTTACCATTACTGGATTTATTAAAAATACATCCCACACCCCCTCAGCATTAAGAATGTAAGCTGTCCAAAATCATGTTATTACACTTGTGTGGTTTCTAGTTCTGCAAGCGAGCTGTGTCGGCAGATATTGGACTCAAAAAAAGAAGAAACTCCCTAATCGGGAATACCGCATATGCTCTTAACTGTAAAATGTCCAATTGTATGAACGAAATAATTGCTGAAAGGCGTCACATTTCCTTATATATCTGGTAAAGACAATTCCCTATGGTACTTTTTTTTCTTATTCTCATGTTCTGTCCTGTTCTTTTCTCTTCACAAGCTCACAAAATGCCTCTAAAATAATGATCACAGCTCTGGAGTGTTAAAAAAAAAAAGAAAAAACAGGAGGCAATTAGCACCGCTGAATTAATCAGAGATAGGAAAATTGCAATTAAACTTGTTCTTATTAAGTTACATTATTTTCTGGACCCCCGTGAAATAATTTCTTTTCTGGGAGACTCATTAATAACAATGTTGTATCCTTAAACATTTTTTTTTTTTAAAAAGTGCTGTGGTACAATTAAACTTTTTTTATTTTTTCAGTTACAAGGCCAGGCCGACGGCACATCTGGGCTCCGTGGATGAAAACATGGGAGCTTTTATTTTGACAATGAGCAGTTTTCAGGAAGTACGATAGAGAATTCAGGCCCAGGTGTATTCACCAAAAACTCACATCCTTGAATAAAGAAAAAGGCAGCTGTTCACGGCTCCAAAGGACAGAACTGAACACTGCATTCAATATCCAGGAATGATTCAGTTCCTATTAAGACCGTCGATATTGCTAAAATTTCAGAGCAAAGATTTTTTACGGCTCGTCAGTCTGACTGGAGGTAATGAGAGGTGAGGTATATTCAAGTGTTACCATCTGGTCTCGTCCCTATTCAGGCTATTTTCGGTGGGAGGCCAATGAAAGGTCCTCTTTTTTGTCTCAACATGTGCAGAAAGTTTGCCCATGATATTATTGCTATGAATATAATAATTGCTAACTATCTAAGGTCAACAAAGTTCAAGGTATCTCATTTCAGAACGTATCATGTATTTTTAATTTCGTGTATCATTGTGTCATGACCCTTTTTTCTTTTTTAGAGTCCTTCACATCTTTTTAAGTATAAAATCCTCAATTTTTTAATCCACACATCAGAAATCAGCTGCAGCTTCCAAAAAGTTGATCATGTTTCATCTGACGGTGGTGATATAGTCGTAGGAACTCGCTAACTCGACCAACTATTGTTGCATGTAAGCATCGGTCACATCCACAAACATCTTTTTATTTTCTTAGCTGTTTCCCTCCCCCATTCTCAAAATTGTACATCATTTCATTTAATAAAGAGTTACTGCTTACTCTGAGTCACCTGATGGTCAGAATAAGTCGCCAAACGTGTCGCTATAGTTGAATATAGTAGAAATAACATCGCTAAGAGGCTCTAAATCTAGCAAATCTAACCCTAACCCTTCACAAGACCGATGTCTACCTCAACACTTTCTTTTGGGGGAAGAAGTTTATACTCCAGAGGTGGACTCAACACTCAAGCTCAAGCTTATTCTGGTATCGGGGAAATAAACGCTTCTTTAAAACCGATAACTAGTCTTAGGCTAGTCAGGATGTAGCTACGGTGACCCTGCAAAATAGTGTTGGGGGACCTTGTTTTGCAAAAAGGAAAGCCTGGCATTAAAATGGCTAATTCACCAGCTACTAGCTTGTTTAGCTTAGGGGTCTAGGTAACTTGGCATTTTTAGCGTGTGGATTGCTAGCTCAGAAGTTAAGAAGGTTAAGGAACAGCACCTGAAACAGGCAGGTCTACATCGGTTGAGTCGGACTAGCACTGTGAAATGTCTCGCTGTGGGTCAATGGTGCACCTTCTTGTGTCAAAGTGTACAAAAGCTGAATTGGGTTTGAGTTAAATCACAAAGTGAATCAGTGAAATCGCTTGAATTTACCTCAGAACCGTCTTGTATATTTGTGTAATTGGGTCTTTGCTATCTTTCTACATGACTCTTTATTTTTACACTTCATATTTTCTTCCTCGTCTCTCCATTTGATCACATTGTGTTATGATTGTTCAGTCACCTATTCCAAGACCCCATGTATAATGCATCACCCCCTGCTCTGTTGCCTAACAGTGGAAGGAAAACAATAACTACCTCGATCGCCTGTGTTTAATGCACAAAGTTGCAAATCCAGTTACAACTTTGAACCATGAACTGTGATGACCTACCCCTGATATGCGCATCAATTATGTACACATTGCTCAGCGTGGGCCCGACCAAACCACGGATCTCCCACTCAGCTCTTATGTCTATAATTAGTTTCATAGTGAGAGGAAATTCATTTTCACACGCCTAACAGCGTCCAACTGTCAGGCACTGCCAATGGATATGGATGGACCTTATTCAACTAATTACCCGAAAGCAAATTTGCCTTTTTTTCCGGCCTGAGCAGTAATAAAAGTTGTACCTTGAACAAAAATCCGGTTAATTCCCTTTCATTGCCTATACGGGATATGTAATAAATAGATAAAGTTACAAAACGGCCCTTAAGTGAGGGGAGAACGGCGATGATTTAATAGCGATTAGCCTCTCGAACATCTCTCAGTAAAAATGATTTAGCCAGTTCCTCGGCAACCCTTCGAGTCACTCGGGAGTGCTGGTCATGTTATGTAGATTAATTTAGTGTTATCAAGCTGTGCGGACCACACGCAAGGTCACCGCCCGTGTCTCCTTCTGAACATTGTGCTTTCAATTTCCCTCCCAGTGCTGCTGTGAAACGCCACTCATTTGGACTCGACGTTATACCAAAGTGGACTCAAAGATTACATATTTATTTGGAGTTCTGTTTTTTTTAAAATGGTGCCATCAAAGTAGATGTTTCTCAGGCTCTGTTTCTTTTACAGAATCTCAAAAAACAGCAAAATGATGGAGATATCCTCGTTATCCTAACAGCAATCAGGTTACACTTGAAGTAAAACTGACACGATGATGGTTGATCGGAGATAATTACTTTATTTTACTTTCCTTTTTACTTTAATTACACCCAGTATCAATACCTGGGTCATTCCATGAAATCGGTGCCTTTTCAACTTTGAAAAGTTAAAATTTAAATTATATTTAATTGCTATTTTTTCAGTAGCCAGGAATTAAAGACAGTTTAAAATGACAAGAAATTATATTGTGCCATCTCAGCTATGGAATTTCATATTTTATAACTGTTTTAGTCAAGTCCTGTTACTGGAAAGGTAACAGGGTTGACAGTAACAGGGTTGACCATTTCAAGCTAATTTCCCCATTGCTAGCTAAAACAAATGTTAGCTAAAGCACATGCTATGTACTTTGAAAGGAAATTACATGTACATATTGATTATATTATGAGAAATAAATAATTGTTTGGATTTATATGTTAAAAAATGGTAACAGGGTTGACGTTGTATGCTTGTCCCCCTGGTTCAACCTTGAAAAAACATGGGTTTTTTGGTTAGGGTAACAGGGTTGACATAAAATTAGGGGACACCGATAAATTGGTAAATATTTATTACAATTAATATATATTTTTACCAAAAACACTGTTTCACAATAAGATCATACTTAAAACAATATGTAAATGTGAACATTTTAACATTTTGCCAACATTTTACAAATTAAAAAACAGTGAGGGACAGGCCAAAAACCTCACCCTCATCAGCTTAAAAATCATTTTTATTATTTAAAATAATATTTAATTGATTTTAATTTGATGTTTTATTGAGGAGAGAAGACATGGTAATGTTATATTTTCAAATTACATCTTTGTTTGTTGTTACTGTAATTTTATGACTGATAATTTCTTGGGGACACAAAAGGCACCGATTTCATGGAATGACCCACCTACTTTTTTCAATATGGTGTTTTATTCAACTGTATTTGCATCTCCTCCGCACAGCTGAGGAATCTCGAGCCCATCCCACATCACACTCGGCCCAGCGAGCTAACACGCACACTGTGACGGACGACCGTCCACGCTTGCATTCATACGTAAAATCTCAACGACCACACGCAGCGACTCCACGCAGGAAGGCCTCGTGCATCTCCTCTTGCGGTGCAACATGTGAATATAGCTCGCTTTTCCCCCCCATCGAATGCATCCAATTAATAAGTCAAGTGCCACTTCCAGCGCCGCGGCACGTATCCACCTGCCAGCGCCGCACCATTAAACATAAACATGAAAGCTCCTTTATGTTCGGGACCCGTACCATGTCATTTCTATCCACTCATGTGTGTTTGCTGTGTATTATTGATGACAGGTCCGTAAGCGCGGCCTCTCATCAGCTTTGTGTTGTTTCCTTGTGAAGTCCTCACAGATGTGCAGTTGTGATTCGCCGTCCAGATGAATTCGGTCGACTTTGATCCGTGATGCAGTGTCAGTTCTTTCGGGGACTGCTGATGAGATCTTCCGCTTCGTTCGGCTGAGGTCTGGAAAATTATTTTTTGTCTCGAGGGAAATGGCATTTTGCTAATAAAGCCTGGGAGTGAGCTATCACCGGAGTCCTCCGCGGTGCATGGTAATGCAAGGTAACCGCTAAAAAAAATGACAATGGATAATTTTGCAAATGGAGATGGTGCGTTCGACTGCCGGGATATGAAGATATCCTAATGTATGATTCCCGCTCGAGAGCTGTTAAGAATTACACAGCGCGTAGATATTCATACAGTTATTTCCAGCTGACAGTCTGTTCGCTCCTTCTGTTCGTTTCATTCGCCCAAATCTGTGAGAACTGACTCTTTTGTTTCTTCTGGTTTTCAGAGCAGACAAATGATCAGTGAGTCAGGCAGGCTAGATTAACATATCCAACTAAACTCCCCCTCTGTCCCTGCACTCCCTTATAGAGGTTAACGAAGGGGATGCATTTGCTAACAAGGGGCACAGCCTTCCCTCCTGCCCCCCCTCAGATCACCTACTGGTTATTCGGTTCCTAGAAATGCATTGCCATTAAAAACCATTGTTGTCCTTTGGTCAACACTCCTCTCCTGAGCTCGGTGTCACGTTTTTCTAGTTCTTAAACATGCAAAGTTTTACAAATAGCCATAACTAACTAATAATAATGAGGATACATTTGCCTATAAAGGGATGTGATCATTCAGGAAGTGCTCGCATGTATCGTGCTATTTGTATTTCTCGAGACATTCAGCCAGCTCGGCCCCGTCCTGGCGGCCGTGACTTTATGAAAACACATTAAGTTATCAGCGTGTTGTGATGTTTGCTGCCTTGTTGGATGTTTTTATGTACTCTCAGGTTGTGCAACATGTTTACCCTTGTTAGGGTTAAGATAACTGGATACCACACGAGCGAAGCAAACAGAAAAATCCACAGCAGCCACTTGGCCTCGGTTTGCTACGACACAGGAGGCTACTGGGTGAAGGCCATCTTCTTGCGCCTCCGTCCTCGTGGACCTGTTATGTGGAAAAATTGGCACATTTGGCTACTGATGGCGGTGGGCAGCACTTCTGTTGCTAAGACTCAGGGGTGCATGTGCTGTTGTTGGATGCGAACAAAATCACCGCTGCTTTAGGACCTCTGAGGTGCTCAAATTTAACTGTCCCGAACACTATTCGCTATTTATGGACAGAAAACCCCCAGTTTTATGTTATGTTTTTGTTTATGTTGTTGAGAGGTACTTGGAAAAACCTCCTATAAAACACATTTTCTGTCCAAGGCCAGTGAAACTGATGTGAGCTCAAAAAAAAAACTAAAAAATGGGAAGCGGCGCTTCTCTCTCGCTCTCTACAACATGTCACGCTGAACATACAAGGGCAGCTTCGCCATTCACACGGAGGTGACGCTGAAAACCTTCACGCTGAAAGCTGCCAACATTAAATGGCCGATGTATGAATGGAGGCTAACAGAGACGCCGAGTGAAAAGGAGAAGGACATGTGTACCTTTACACATAAACGCCGTCCACGTCCATTACATCACATTATCCTCGGGTGGTGACGGAGATATCCCACTCGGCGGGAACATGTGATTATTCCTCCGTCCAATTATCTCCCCATCATGCTATCAAAGCCAGCAGCAAAGGAGTGTGTAGATACAGACATGCCAGGCAGAAGTGCCTAATGTAGGTGTTGAGACAGTCGCTGAATGAGTTGTTCACAGGACTCCCATTACGGCTGTGTGAAGTCACCTGAAAGCCCCGCGTAACACCGTGGCAGCTGTAAAGTTGTGGCAGCTGTGGCTGTCACTCCATAGATGGATTAATGTCTAGTAATCATACTTAATTATTATCCCCACCTGCTTGCGGACTGCCTGAGACTGTGGGACCTTGTAAAACGCGGAGCCGAGCGCCAAGCGAGCGTCTCCGGGGAGCCGGGTGAATGTCATCAGGCGAGCCTACCCGGCCAAGGAACATTCAAGGCTGTCAGGTCGGCCCGGCGCTTCTGGAGACCATATAAGAAAGAAAAGGTCACGAGTGCGATGCCAGCAGCGGCCAATATGCCCATCGACACTCGTCCGTGTCCTGCCCAAGTGTCCTTCAGTGTGTTAAAGTTATTTCGTTGAGTTTTTCAAGAAGAAACATTTGCTCAACACACGACAAAAATAAGCAAAACATAAATATCATTTCTGTTTCGTTCTCGCAGTACGTGCCAGTCGAGGAGCGTTTACGCCGCAATTGCTTTCAAATATCGTCTTCTGAGGAAAAGATGTAGTCTGTTGATGTTATTGTTCTCCCTCCTACAGCTTCTTTTCATTTTTGAGTGTTTCCAGTGTAAAGAGACAAATTTAAAGGTGTTTGAAAAGATATGAAACCCCAAAATGTTTCGCTCTGCATTAACGCGAGCGTCCCTGGTTGATATGTGCCGATGACTCGTAAAACCCGACTCAATTTCTGAGAAAATTGAGGTTTTGATTCACACTTTTCAAGTTGAATCAACATAACGTCGTCCGTCTCACTCAAACCAAACGTTTGAAGTCGAGGCTAATCATCCATACAAACCGTTACAGGCAGTTTTCTTTATTTTCAGACGTGATCGTAAAGTGCAGAAGTCTATTTTCGCATTACCAATCAGGAGCGAATCTGAGGTTCAGCCTCCTGACTGAAGACAAAAGGAAAAGCACGGGGTGTAGCCACCAACTGTCGGATTAAAGGTCAATCCGCTCTTAAACTTGAGTCACTCCATTATATGTGCTAATATTGAGGAGTGCTTCGCCAACTGTGCACGCAGCGTGACTCATGCTCCTGCCAGTCTGCATCAGGAAAACAACCATATGGGCAGACTGTGAAAGCAGCACATTACAACCCATATTTGGCATATTTTTGTAAGGCAGCAATCACCAGTGGCTGTAGTTATTATTACGGCGGCAAAGGATGAAGTCAGGTGAAGTAGTGTAAAGAGCAAAATAGTCCACATAGGAAGAAGTGGATGGATGGGGGGAAAAAAGAACTGTGCATTCATCTAAAAGTCCGTTGTGGCTTTGTCACCTTCGGGCCAAATTCGCAATTTCCTTCTGTTTTCCAAACTTGATGCTAACCTTAGCTAACTGGCTGTTGGCTGTAGTTTCAGATTAGACTGACTGACTTTTTGAGGGAAATCAACTAGTCCTTCATAGCGTAATTTGTAAAATATGACCAGAGCTTTTCGAAGATAGCTCCACAAATATAGGGAGCAGCATATCAACAGAGTAACTGACAACTGCTGCACGTTGGTAGCTATCTGTGGCTGTAGCTAGCTACCGTTAGCTAATTAGGATTGAACACAATGTCCGAGAGTGCAGGAGGACCAGGACTATGACTCCGAGGACGAGAAGACACGAGAGTCTATTTTGATAAAACCAGAGGTGATGGTGGAAAGAGAAACCAAGAGTTTTATTTTGTGTAGGTCTAGTTTGAACAAAGTGGGTTTTATGATGAATTAAGGATACAATTAAGCTCATCTTAGTTTGGTGAAAGAGAGAAACTTGAATTCAGATGGTCTACGGTTGTATTTCTCTGGTTAGTAAGGAAAATATTGTGTTAATTTATCACAAAAGCCGGCTAAAATCCCTTAAAATCACCTCTTGAGGTACAAAGTGGTACCGAGAGACAGGACAGGCCAGGGCTAGCTTGTTAGCATGCTTCCTTCAGTAGACACTGTATCTCTGCAACACAGTACAGCACATACTGTAGACGTCTCTGACATTACATCAGCACTGTTGTTTCATCACATTCTGTTGATATATCTTACAGACCGCTCCTTTAACTAACTATGTAACGATTCAGTTGTGGAAATGGTGGAAACACAGTCGAACACGATGTCAAACACAATAAAACCAAAGTGATTCTGTCACGGGTTTGTCGCCTTGTTAGGAATCTTTTAACCACCAACTGGATTTCATACAAATACATTTAAAATCTTACACTAAATAAGTTCAGACGGTTAAAATTACAGACTATACATTGAATTAGTGACTGACTATCTCGACTGTCATAGATTTTTTTCAGTGGAAGCACTGAAGCGCATCTCCTTCGATATGTAATCTTCTCACCCAGGTACAGTTTCCTGGTGTATCTCCGGCACAATATAGGGACACATATGTGATTTCTATATCTTCCTTCGGTTCAATCAGACGCAGTAATGCGACTGAAGCGAGCAGTTCCTGAGAGCAGAGATAATTAGCTTCACAGCAGAGAATATGAATCCAGACTTGGGGTATGCAGATGCAGAAAAAAAAGGTAATTTTTCCTCCATTTCCAGTGATCAAAGGTATATGAGTTTTTGTGTGCGTGCTTCCTCTATGAATCCATGTGGTATCTCATCATAAGTTGTTTTGTTTATCTTTTACAGAAACTTAATTGCTGCCTGTGGAAACAGATGTCTCCCCACCTTTCATTATGAAAAGGGCAGGCTGTGAGATCCAAGAATCCCGCTCCACAGGCAACCAGAACAGAACATGAATTTCAATGCACACACGAGGCAGGAAAAATAGGTTCCATTAGATTAGCAACAAAACAGTGGAGAATGAACACAACAATATCATAAATAGCAGCTTCATTTAGTTTTTTTTCCAGCTTGGTCAACGACTGAACTTAATAAGATTCTTAGTTTTATCCCAAAGAGTGTTTCATTTTATATATTCACAGTTGGATACGAGGACTCTCTGGGAAGTCTTGTTTATGATACTCATCAGTGTTTTGTATAAGGTAGCAGTGTGATTATGTCCATGTAAAGATGTTTGCCTCGATGCATTTCCCAAAAAGATGATGCTCTTTCGTGTCGATTTGCGGCTGTCGACCGGATGTGTTGTCAGTGATAGCGAGAGCAGTGCGACCCGAACTTCTCCGCAACCCCATTTACAGAGGAGTAATGAAGCGTGTACGAGATTGTCTTTGCATAACATTCAGTGCTTTGCGGGCGCACTACAGGGCTGATTGCCGTGTGATATTTGGAATAAGCACAACAGATTGTTTGAAAGGAAATCGTATAATAAAAAAACCTCTGCGCCTCCTTGTTTGCTTCCGTTTTTTAATGAATAACAGTTTCACCTGGGGAGTACCAGATGACTGAACGATCCCGATCACAGCGATACGGCATTTCCCAGTCGGCCGCAGAATGTACTTTAGTTGAAAGACTACAGTCGTGAAAGTCTCTCAAACTTTGCTCGGAGGAGGCTCTCACCCGTCACTTGGACTGATGATGAACCGAGACTTTCTGCAGGTTTCTATTATTATTTTTTACCTAATTAGTGTTTCCTCGCAAGCTCTCACAATTCATTAAAACAACATAACGAATGAAGCGTAGAAAAAAAAAGGAAACAACTAAATGAAAAGCAGAACCAAAGCCCGTGTCAGATATGGGATTTGCTTGCTCAAAACTTTGTAGATGCACACGGATAAAGTCTGAGCCTCTCACGCTCGGTCAGGATGGAGCAACACAACAACTAAAGTGTGAAAGCACTGTGTGTCTAATTTACCGCAGGTCATTAAGAAAAGTTTTTGTCGATCTTATTCCCGTTGGGCCTTCCCACTGCCAAGCCCACCTGTGTTCGACTGAAGCGTTTACCAGTTGGCAATCAGATTAGATGAGTGAGTTAGATAACTTTGGTGTTGCCAGGTCCTGAAAAATCCCCCATTTTCTGGTGGTGTTTATCCCTCAGCATGACTCTTTATCCGGAGCTCTTTAATTATGGGTAGACCCCCTCCGATGAACTGTTAGACCACTTACCTAATGGGACAGGTTTGGGCATCAGGGCCAAAAACGATGATTTGACAACCTATTAATACACCACGCTGGTAATCTTCTCACTGGGTGTTTTTAATTCCTTGGGAAGGTTTAGGAAAACATCAGAGTTTGGGTTAAAATAACTACCATAGTACATTCAAAGAACAGCTGTGTCCTGGATGAAAGTCCTGTGCTTGTTTAACCCAACCATCCACCCCGACCTTCTCCCTGCTCTTTCTACAACTTCACCTGACTTCCTCCTTTGCTACCGTTTTAATTACAACGACCAACAAAGGTCTTGTGTCGTGATGAGCTACGTTCACAGCTCACACCTGCTGTATATGGTCGTATCTTTTTGATGACGACTGGCTGGAGTGCTTATACGTTTATGTCCTTTATCTCAACAGACAGTTCGATCTTCGTTGTCATTTTGATGCTCCTGGTTTTTTAAATTCCAGTTTACGTAAATGACAGCATGTCGGGTGGCGGTTGGGTTATTTCTGTCCTGTTGTGAATGAACTGTGCACTTATCTAAAAGTGAATACATATTTTATAAACCTTTGTTATTCCTGCCGTATTGCATTACCTTCCCCTTTTACATTACTTATTCCACATAATACATTTTGTGGGTCATCGCCTGTCGATTCCCGATTAAATGAGTTCCCCTCCTTTGCATAATGCTGTTAACACATTTCCCCCCTCCTTTGCCGGTTTACTGTCAAAACAAGTCATCTGGGTTGCCCCTTTATCAGCTACCCACTCAGCACTGCTACAGATAAATCCCTCTCACTCTTTTACCATGCTGCTTATCACTTACTGTGCCATGATGTGGTCACAGCAAATACAGCAAAAAGAAGATGAATCTGCTTGCCTGCGAAAGTCACTGCTGCAGATATGCCCGAATTTTAAATTTACCTCTGAAGTAAGCTTATTTAAGCCTACTAGCAATTAAAGTTGCCAAAGTGGATGGTTGCCATTTCCTCACTTAGCAGATTTTAATGGCGAGGCAAAAAAAACTTGACTGGGAGGAAATTTCTAGTGCCGTGACATTAACAACCTCCAGAAGATCTACTCTGAAGTTAGAGACAAATATATGAAATATTTTATCCTAAATGCTCACACACTTTTTGCACAGTAGATTTTTTTAACCATTTATGGTTTGATATGAAGGCATTGTTTGGGGACAAACATGCGATTGATGAGTGTTGTAGTAGTTGCTTGTGTTAAAAGCTATCATTTCTATCAATGACAGTGTTGGTCGGTTGGTTCAACACTTTGGTCCGGACAGAAATACCTCTGTAGCTATTGGACAGATTGGCCGACAGTGTCTCCAAGGTTGAAGCCGAAGTGACCCTGAATTATCCTTAAGTGCCACTGGGGGGGGTTGATATTTTTTGGCTTTCAGTGAAATGTCTTGTCTTATCGGATAGATTGCCATTAAACACAGCACTTATATGGTGTCCCCGGCATGTCAAGTCCACCTAATTATCTCAGCATCTACTCAATAGATTGGCATCACATTGTGGACGCCCATGGCTTCCAAAGGATGTATCTCAATGACTTTGCTGATCTGTTGAGTTTTTCTCTGGCACTACCATGGGGTTGACATTTGAGCGCAAGGGTCTCGACTACTATTAGATGGATTGCCGTGACATTTAGTCCACAAACGCATGCCCTCTTTTCATCTAGAATCATCCAATAGTTTGCTTTGTGAACATATAAGTGTCTGTACTTTGTGTCTGGTGCTACACGCTTACCTACAATGATTAACAGTCTGACTCACTGGGTGAAGACTTTGGGTATAAGCCTGCCATTGGGCACCAGGTTCAGACAGCAATTAAGTTATCCTAACCCTAACCTGGTTGCTAGGGGTATGAACCTAAACAAGCTAGCTGTTTCTCTTGCAGGGATTTAGGCATTTTCATTACACGGCAGCAAGTTTCCTCGACACTGTTTTGCAGAGGCACCGTCGCTGCATTGAGGGTTTAGCACTGATTGTGATTTGGTAAATATAATACCTGCGAAACATCCACATGTTAGCATTGTCATTGTGACATGCTGATGTTAGCAATCTAAGCCAAAGCACCACTGTGCCTCAGTACTCACAGAGTGGGAACAAAGCTGTAGCCTCTTGTTCTTGTAAAGACATAAAAGAAAAGAAAGATTCAAAAATCACAAACCAATATAAAAGGTTCAGCTTTGGAAGATGAAAAAGACTTTGAAGGTATTGTATGAAGCGGTGGGTGGATGGAGGATGTATCTCGCTGGGAATCATGAAACGTAAACAGTGAACGTTTCACAGGGTGCCTTTAAAATCAATCCGCCCCAAATTAAACAAATCTTACCTGGGGTCTGTTTGCAATTAATTAGTTGTCCAAGTGGTAGCTGTGCTGGTGCATATAATGCACCGCTCCAGTAGTTTAAAACAGACTTTTAATATACAGAGTACAGCTTTTGCACACCTTAACATCGACAGGTGCGTAGGAGAAGACCGAGGGCAGACAAAATCAGATATCAATCAATGTTCACAATAGAAATAGTATAAGTATATAACTGTAATACAAAAGGTTATATATATCATATAAACAATGGCTTTATCTCTAAAAATACTCACTGAGAATATCTCAAAGTCAACAGAACAACACAACTCATAACATCACATTCAGCAGTGGTTCATCGTTTAGACCCCTGGAAAAACAAGGTCTGTAAGGTGAAGATCCAATAGGCTTCACGTTTCTTTAAAAGCAGGTCAAGATCACCCCCTCTAGGTGGCAGACTAACTTTTTCAATACCACAAAACCGTAAGGTATAAATGTCACGTTTTTCATCATTAAAGTGTACGGAAACGGGATAATCATGGTCGTTTCTACGTATGGCGCGTTTGTGGTTTTACCCATGTACATTAATCCACATGGACACCGGATTCTGTACACAACATGCGTGGAGGCACACGTGATGACACCGTTAATGGGAAATGATTTGTTTGTGTGAGGATTAGAAGAGCTATTGGTTTTAAAGGTGTTGTTGCACTGTGCCGTTGGCTCAGTGGCGATGTTGTATCGACAGCGTTGGTTTTTGGCGTGCAAAATTGGCACGAACCAACATGCCTCGTAAACAAAAAAAGTGGAATCTCTTTAAAAATGTTGGCTAGTTTGGGATCAGATTTTAAAATATGCCAGTGTTTAATGACATTGAGGAGAATAGGAGGTGATACAGGTCACAGAGAAGCTTTTCCCTTTTGTTTTTTTGTTTTTTTTCTTCAACAATTCAGAGCGAGGTTTTTTTTTTAGTGCAGTCTCATAAGCCCATTTCAATCCAGTCAATGGGATAGCAACGCTGGACAAATCTCACTTTCATGTCTTCAGATTTTTGCACCAAATCTTCTGTTGTATTGCAAACCCTTTTTAGTCTGAAAAACTGACTTCGGGGAAGACCTCTCCTCGGTGGGGCGGGATGAGCACTGCTCGCCAATAAAAGAGTGTTTCTATCAGTTTCCTTGCAGTGTAGGGCAGTGGATCAGATGCCAATGTTTTTATTACCCATATATCTAGTAAAAGAACCTTATCCCCACTGTAGAGTTCAGATTACTATTGAAGCTGTTTAAAAAATAATGTAATTCTTCCACATTATCTTGAAAAAGACCAGTTACCATTTCAATCAACAATTGGGTTGGCATAATTAGGTGCACAGGTAGAGCCCATACTAGTCCCAGACACTTGTAAATAGAAGTCTCCATTGGAAATTTAAGTAGTTCTAATTCATGACAGTGTTTGCTAAATCAAACATGAACTGATCAGGTGGGACGGAGGCTTCGAGATAAAAGTTCAGAGCCTCCAAACCACCATCCTCACGCTGGCAATGTCTAATGTCAGAGGAAGGACGACATCGACCAAGTCAGTAATGCAAGATATCTTGTTTATGACATCTGTAGATTCTCTGATATATATTGGTAGGACGTGGACATAAGGCTTATTGGAAAAAAACACAACACACTACACACTACAACTTCTTACTGGGGGGACAATAAAGAATCATTGTTCAATTTTCTATAGAAACTGGTGGGAAAGATACAAAATGCACTTGTCATTCATAGGTTTATTGTGTTAAAAGGTTATTCGACCTCCTCATGGGAAACTACAAACCATCGCCTTGACCTACTTATTGTTTTTCATGTTACCTACCCACAGCAACAACACCTCCATCTGCCGTATCTCTCTCTGGCAGCTATTTCAATTGAAATTGCTGTTTCTGTTTCCGCTGCCGACGCCTGAAAACTGCATCTAACATGCTTCAGAGACTTTATTTTTCATTTGTGTGAGCTATCTAACCTTGTGACAATCACACAGCCACCCATGTGTATAATAGTTGTTTGGACATCATTTCAGCGAATGGAAGTTAACATACCCCGCACATCTTACTATGATTGCTGATACAAGGTCGCACTTGTCAAAAAGTCTATACATATATTAGCTTTGTGACATGTCTGCAGATTCGAAGCGAGTGCTTTATTTAAGAAACATTTAGGAGGCTTTTTCTCCACACGTTCTTGTTCGATTTAACAGAAAAACAACAGACAGTAACCTGCCTGTACGATGTGTATGCGGGTGCGTGTCCTTAACAGAGCCCTACAATATGTTTGGATGATTTGAGGGCACGAGGCATAAACGCATGTTATAAATTTAGCCAGTGTCTTGGCCTTCCTTCTCCTCCCCGTCCCCCTGGCGACCAAGGCCAGGTCCCCGCTGATGGAGAGAGAGGGGTCAACTCTGGCAGCAGGAACAAAGTGGACTTGACAAGTGTGAAAGATTTAGTGCCGGGCATTTAGAGTGATCATCTTTTCCCCTTTGTCAGCAGGTAGAGAAATTTCTCCGCCCTTATTGTGTCCTTGATTCGGGTTTGATGGCACAGGGGGAAATCCTGTCTCGGCGCATGTCTCCCCTATGCTGTGATGCGGGTACGCCGCCCTGTTAATGACTGTTATTGCTCAGTATGGGATGAATATTATTACCTCAAAGCTTCGGTTCTGACTTCCTGTGCGTCTGAGCTGCATTTTACTGATTTATATATAAGAGTAACAGGAAGTATTACCATAGGGAAGGGTCGACTTTAATCCGCAGATGGTTATCAATCTCAAAAACTATTTCTGTCCTCTTGAAAGGAATTACCATGCTCGTGTTGTCAAGATATATTTCAACCCTTTTCTTCTTATTTCATTTGTTCTCGCACTCCGTAACTCCCCGCTGTATTATATGGCTTAATTTTCCTGAAGAGCGGCAAATGTTACACTTCAGTGGAATTTCGAGGCCTCTTAAATCCCAGAGACTGCGCCTCATAGATTTCAGTAAACTATGAAATTAAATATGGGACCTCCTGTGTGAATTGGATTTAAATATCCCTCTTACTCTGGCAAATGAATAAAAAAAAAAAAGAAGAAAAAAAAAGGAGTAAGATTAACTTTTAAATGATGGTGAAAATCCTCCAGTGCTACCGCTCTATAATTAGGTCATTAGTGCAAGTATGATGCTTCATAATCCTTCCCAGCGGCAAGCATGATACCACAGATCCATATCACCTTGTTATCAGCACTCCCGAGATGCAACTATGGCTTTTTATGCACGATCTCTCCTGGACAGCGAGAACAAACAATAATAAGCCACAAATCCACATCACTCGCGTGCCAAGTGCCTGGATGTGACGGATTTAGATGAGGCGAGTTGAGGTGGATGTTGAGCAGGCTCGATGGTGAGCGCTGCTCGGGTGAACCCCACAGGGCCCCGTGGCCTTATTTCTCACCAAATTGGCATTTTCGTTTTCTTTCCACCACCTACATTTTTTTTTGTAATTACTTTTTTTTTGTACTCAAGAATGTTCATACATTTAAAATACCAAGATTGGATTATGTGTTATTTTGTGAGCCTATTCTCCAAAGTGGATGTAAAAACACTACGCTGCACTTTTAAACTTTCAATAAATGTGCACAGACAAGCCTTTAACTTATCTTTTTGTCCTTATCCTTCTGAAGTATTGCTCGGCATGAGCATTCAGCTCATTCCGTCTGAGACACACACCTACACCTTCATTATAAAATTTAAAAAAACATATTAACTGAAGCTATTGGAATTAATTAACTCAAATATAAACATTTTACCAACTGTTTACTTTAACTCAGCGTCTATTAGGACTGTGCAATATGACCTTAAAAATAGTATTATGATGTTTTTCTCTCTTGTCACAACACTGCGGTTATGCTTTAGTTAGTATTAAGCACAAAAATCACTTGGAAAACATCTTATTATGACTTAAAATAGCCATTTTTGTTGCCACGATCTCAGCTCCCACAAACGTGCCTGGAAATGTCACAGGGATGAATATTTTTACTGAGAAAAACAATTATCAGTAATGTGGATATAAGGTCTAATTGGTTCATGACGAGTATCAGAATGAATGTGACAGTCTTGTAATTTCAGTCATCATTTTATTTAATGTAGGCTTTAATACCAGAATCAGATAACAGGTCATGTCACGATTTAACAATAGCCCAAATCTGAAATGACACGGTAGTTCAGTCAGTATATACGGAGTCACATCCCGGATAAACTGCGATTATTGTCTTTTCATTAGCGGCAGCAGATTCCTGTCTGTTCTCGCCGCAGACTTCCTAAAGGGTCCAGTTATTTCTATGATAGGTTTGATTTAGTGATCAGATTTGCATCAATATGTCGTCAACACGGAGGAGCCTTGATAACTGGAGCGACAACAAATCCGTTGATTTACACGCACCTGTGGAACCAGAGCAATTAGGAACAAAACTCTGACAGAAGGACATTTTCATATTCCACTCCCGTGTCTCTTTAGAGAGTGTTGTCAAGCAGATGGGAAAATCCATTTCGGAGGGGGGGGCATGCAAATGTGCGCAATATGATTTATACTAAAAAAACAACCACTGTACTATAGTGTACACTCTTAGAAATAAGGGTTCTTCTACAAGGGCTGAGGTTCTACCTGGAACCATTTGCTTCTGAAAAACCCTTTCCCGAAGAAACGGTTTTTTCAAGGGTTCTTTGTAACACTAACGGTTCCAGTAAGAACCATTTTGATCTGGAGAACCCTTTAAAAACCCTTTCCTGAATAAAGGGTTTTAAAAGGGTTCTTTGTTACACTAACGGTTCCAGTAAGAACCATTTTGATCCAGAGAACCCTTTAAAAACCCTTTCCTGAATAAAGGGTTTTAAAAGGGTTCTTGGTAACACTAACGGTTCCAGTAAGAATCATTTTGATCCAGAGAACCCTTTAAAAACCCTTTCCTGAATAAAGGGTTTTAAAGGGTTCTTGGTAACACTAACGGTTCCAGTAAGAACCATTTTGATTCAGAGAACCCTTTAAAAACCCTTTCCTGAATAAAGGGTTTTAAAAGGGTTCTTGGTAACACTAACGGTTCCAGTAAGAACCATTTTGTTCAAGAGAACCCTTTTTTGGAGAAAGAGTTCTTCAGGGATTGTTGAAAGCATGGGTATAAGATCCTGTATGGGTTCTTTGTAGAACCTCTCATGGGGGTTTCTGGGTGGAACCTTACACACACAGTTCTAGGTATAACCCTTTATGTTGGGTTCTAGGTAGAACCCTCCACCTTTATAAAAGGTTCTACCTGGAGCCAAAAAGGGTTCTCCTATGAGAACAAGCCGAAGAACCTTATATGGTTCTACTTAGAACTTTTATTTCTAAGAGTGTACTATAAGTGTGGGTTTTATTTTTTATTTTTCAGTTCATATTCACAGATGAACAAGCTTCACAACTCTCCCATCCTTGTCGCCAAGATAAAATGTTGTGATGCTGCCAAGCCACTGACCACAGTTCAGGACTGCGTTTCAATATTTGTCAGTGTGACAACACTGGATATTTTTTTAAGGAGACCTTCTGACCATTTTCAGCTCTTCAGTGTTTTTTGTGCCTAAACTTAACGAGAGTATAAGCACAGTGCTCTCAAAATATGTCTTTATGTTGTAAGTTCACGTTTCCTATGGTTCAATTTTCAGTTTCATGTTGAGGTTGAACGTGTCAGAATTTCTGGTTTTCTGTTTCAGTGTTTTCTGTTATATTTTGTAGAATTCATCCGCATTTGTAATTTTTTTTCCCACCCGTTTTGCTGTGTACACCTGTGTGTCATCTGTTCATTTGTGTATCTAAGTCTTTCCCTCCTTCTGACGGTTCGTCTGTTTTCCCCGTGTTGTTGGTTTGTCTTTGTTTGCTTCTCGTCTGTCAGCTTTTGTTCCTCCACACTTTCTGGTTTGTCTTGAGTTTTGTATTCCTAATTTTTCCTTGGATTCTCTTTTCCCTGCCCTTTTGTTGCCTAACTTTTTATTTTTGGACATCAGATTACACTTTTTAAAGCTCGCCTTTTGTTTTCACCAGTCTGTCTTGGTTGTTTCTGCATTTTGGTTCCTCTTTTGCCAAACAGGAACACACATTGCCAATATTTTCTTCTCACAATTGGATTGAATCTCCCTGACAGTAAAATACAATGGAATAACCATGGGACCTTCTCTGCCAGATTCAGGGTTATAATGTACCATCACAAACTATTAATAGCGACACCCAGTCTCTTTAGCAGACAAAAAAGCCAGCAAATCCACACATGAGGTCCAACCTCCTCTCCTCCTTTTCCCTCTTCTTGTGAAGGCTAAAATGCATTTTACCATGAACTCTTAATGGTCATGGGCATGAAGGACAGCTTTTAATGAGGTGCTACTCAGTTCGTCTCTTGCCAGCATTCAGCAGAGGTCGATCTACAGAGCACATCGCACATCCGCTCAGCCAAAGTCAAAGCCAGCAGCAAGGCAGAGTTGACTGACAACGACCTTTGAATTGGCCTCGAGAAACAAAGTGCAGATTTCCTCCTGACTGCTTCCAGGGAAGGCTTCCAAACGTGTCACGATAAGAGTTTATTGCTGATGCAGATGCTTGATAGAATGTGTCATTCCCTTTTTGCAGCAGAAGCTACAGAGGGTACTGGACCATTTTGAAGAACTGGACAAATCAATGTCTCTTTACCCTACGCTACTCTTTGAAACCGAGCCATTTGGTCCCAGTTGTCCGTCCATCAACTCTAACCTTTAATACCACTTTAAACCAAAATTAGTTGTTGGTTTTTTAAATGTTGGTAAACCTGCTGTCTCCTTTCCCGTTGCCAGTAGTAGTTTTTCTGGTGTATCATGTTTGACGGCAATGGAAAACAAGGAAAGGTAGATGGCAGTATGGAGGCCAGTGACAGTGTTTAAGGGGTCTTTCTATCTGATCAGTCTTCCTTTTGCAGATTGGCAGCCCAACTGCCAGAATTGATGTCATTGTATGTTTCTGCAAATCTATGGATATGTCTATGCACAAAAAAACACTTGGTTAGGGTTAGGAAAAGATCGTGTTTTGGCTTAAAATACCTTTTTGTCACCACAAAGGGTGGACGTGACCCAAATTCTCATTGAAAACACTTTGTTGCCTCAAGCAGGGTTCGAGATGTCCCTACTTCTTGACAAAAATATTGGGTTTCTGTCAACACAAACGAAACGCTGTGGTCCATTGTCAGAAATCTCCAGGTTATGTCAGTGGATTTTTTTGTTGAAGGGGTGTTTAAGAGTCAAACATTGAGATGCTATTCTAGATTGCCTGAAACACTGCGTCCCAGTAAAACTCCTCAAGGCAGAGCCCTTCTGCTAGTTTCAGTTGGATCAATGACGTGTAAACATTGGGGGAACCATTTCATTAAAAAAATATCTGAAATCAAACATCTCGAATCATTCTATCATCTGATCTCGATGCCATATCTGTTTACAACCTATAATTTCAAATTAGTGGGGTGAATATTACTCTATCAGGGAACGCAACACAATACAGTTCATATCCACAGATTGAATTCCCCTCGGGGACCAATAAGGAGTTATAGTTAAAAGGTAGCAAAAGGCCACATTTCATTTACTATTTGCACTTGATGAGCCGTATCGACGGAGAAACAGGCTGCGTCTGCAGACGTTTCACATCTCCCCATCAAATGATAGAAATTACATGATCTGGATTTCACAGCGGCGGCGGCAAAGTTGTACACAGTGCAGTCTAACTGAGCAGAAAGGTACCCCGACAACTCTTGTATTTCACCATGACACTCGCATTTTTAGTGCCTTTTTTCCGGCAGGACACCGCTTGAAAAACAAGAATCTTGCACTGTCACACCTTTAAAGAATATGAAAAGCGTGTGTTGCATTGCCGAGCGCTCTCGCTGACTTCAGTCGCTGCCACAGAGGTTAAAAGTTCATCTGAGAAAAGACGCTGAATAATGCAGCTCCTCTAACAAAGCTGCCCTGTGGCCAGTGGTAGACTGGTTGTACTGGGTGTGAGGATACAAAGAGATACAGGAATGTGTTGTTATCCGACAATATATCAGAAAAAAAGGGAAAAGAAAGGTTAGGATCTATAATATCATTGTAATATAATCAGAACAATACAGGCGAGACTTTCCAATTATATACACTACTTGAAGGAGGACGGCCGATATTTTTACACCAACAATTTTTTTTTGAGAGGTAGAGGAAGATTGTATTTGCTCGGATAGATAAAGATGAGAGAGTTTCTGTAACGACCCCTCTCAACTCCCGGGTCGACCGAGAGAATAGCTTAGTTTCTGTTCGTGCAGCTTGTTCAAAGTAACAGCTCGGGCCTCAAGGAAGATATTTTAAAAGAATACGAAAGCAGTGAACCACTCTAAAACTAAATATGATAAACTGTTGTGCATGTAGGCTCATTGTTAGTACTCAGAAAACATTAGTCGAGATATTTTCTCTGTAGATTTGATTTGACAAGTCCAAGTTTTTAAGACGCCGGCGCAGGATGAACAGAGCCACGGAGTGCTGTATTTCCAACCGAAAAAACCCACTACTTCAAACTGCATTTGAAATATGGGTTTAAAACAGGGGAGAAAAATGATCATTATAAATATGGGGAAACGCTATAAACCATCCTCAAAAGGAATTTTTATGAGTCTGGGATTTCTAATAAAAAAACAGTTTGAGATTCAAAAAATAAGGGTGCTCTTTGTGAGCTGCCGGGGAGCTTTTCAGTAGCCCACTTTGAATTCCTATAGTGGAGCATTGTCTTTGAAAACGTGCTTCATGTTTCAAACAGACGGCCCATGAAATGAAAGAGTAAGCCTCAGATAAAGGAGTCTCAGTGTTGATAATGGTTAGAAAAGCCAAGACGGCAGGAAGCAGCCGGCTATGTCTCATTTGGGCCTCGTTCAAACCAAATAGACAATGGGGCCATTAAATTGTGACGTGTTTACAGCCTCGTGTCATGTATGAATGATGTACGGTATGCGGCGCGGCGTTTCAAGGCAAATGACAAGTTACGACGGCGCCGCCGTAATATGGCGAGAAACACGCAGATTCAGCAGGAAACGAAAACTATGACAAGTGGATAAGGGCTTTGGCAAATGGCTCCATAAGTCTCTCTTGTCACTTACATATATGCTCTCGCGTGCGATCCATCACGGCGAGTGATGGGAACCAGTACGGCGCCCGGGTCAAACCGGCGGCTGGCCCCTTTAAGAGAGTGCAGGCGGAGGGAGTCTTTGGCACGGTTGGCCTGTTTAAAGGTGATGTAAACAGGCCCTGATGGATGAAGGACTCGCGTCCATCCATCATCCTTCCAACCTGAAGGGCCTTAATCTTCGGCAAACACAATCCTGCCACCGCGCCCCTCATCTCTCCCGCCTTGTCTCTCAAGTCCTTAATATCCCTTCGTTTGGGGACCTTGTTCCTGCAGCAGGCGACACGCTCTCGCCGGACAGGTAGAAATGACACCGTCTGGAGGTTAAAAGCCCTAAGAAGTGCAGGAGGGAGGGGGGAGTTTTTGCAATGTACTGGCCTCATTATTTATTACGGCTCTGACATGAATAATTCAGGACCAAACAATTGTTGACATCTCATTAATTGATAGCACCCCAACTGTTATTCTCTTCTGTCGGGCAGTTCTCTGAATTATCTGGCCTGATGGTTTGACTTTCTTCTTCGACAGTCTTTTTCACAGGAAGGAATCAGACAGGAAACTGGCCGTGATGTTAAAATGACACCACATATGGTCACGATATAGCCCACTATATCCCCATATATTTTCGTTATGGCGCCATTCATCCTTTTGACTTTGAGTTGATTTGAGGCATTATTTAGGTGTTTGGCTTTCAGTCAGCTGTGTCTCTTTGTCCTTCCTGTTAACGCCGGCGCAGCCAAGCTGCTGTCTCAGCTAAATAATGGAAGACTTCAGGGCCTGATGGCAAGTTTTATAAATGGTTGCCAGGCTGGCCACAAGACATCTTCACAGTTTTGGTTGCCAAAGTAGATAGAGTGGTTGCCGTTTCTTGATAAATCACAGGCGGGGGTACAACGTTATATCCCATATTTCAGTGATGACAGAGTGATAAAGGATGATCAGGCATTTTAGTCACACGGTGTATTTGTTGTTTCCTTCTGTCAGATCCAACGATGGACTAATGACATGACCGCGAGGGTTTCATTGTGCAACTGTTAGGTAAATTAAAAACACAATCCAATGATGAGGTAACCTTGAGAGGCAGCTGGATCCGCGAGATGACGTTATCGTGGGATCTCGCAGATTCATCTTGCCAGGCTTCATGCAGTCGTGGTTCCTGTATCACAGCCCCTTAAGGGGGGTTAGCGTAGCTGCTATAGCATCAGTTATATCAGAGCTGGAGCGTGTGCTTAATTGAAAGAAGAGCAAAGAATGACACTGAAGACTTTTCTTGATGGAAGGCTGACTTTGTTGAGAGTTTTTGATTTTTCAACTGGCTGACAGATGGCTCATCTAGTCATCTGCCAAGTATTTATTGAAAGTGCCTCCCCTTTTTTTTTTCTCAACAGTTTCTAGTGGCTCCTTTCCAGATGATTTTGAGAAAACAAACCATCTGGTACTCAGGTTAATAATAAGGGTATTTCTTATACAGCCTACCTGTTTTATTCCCTCAACAACATTCTTGAGAGGTCGGCTGTTGATATCCAAATCTTTCATTATGTCTAAAAGTAGGTATGTTTGTCCTTTTCGTCAGAAACATGGGCTTTTCCCCCCACAGCCTTGCAAAGGTGACTAATTAGTTCATGTCCAAAGCAACCATGACAACGCACAGAGCCGACAGAAATAAAAAAAAAGGCCAGAGGTCTCTCAAACAGCGAAAACCTAATTGAGACACATATTTCAAACGTGCTGTATACATGTCCAAAGAATGCAAATGCCACGTCTTCTTGGAATTTGGAATACCCAAACAGAACATGCTGTTTACATGACCCGTATCTAATTCACAGAAAGAGAAAAGTGAGATCTAAACGTATCATCGCTGTCCTCGTACACCAGTTCAGTGCAGAGGAAGTCGACCGTCCCTGACCTTGACCCCGTCCAACACCTCCGGGATGAACTGGAGCCAGACCCCATCATCCTATATCTGCTCCCGACCTCGCAAATGCTCTCGTGAGCTTTAATGGGAGCAAACGCCTGCAGCCAGATTCTCGTGGAAAGGCACCAACATATAAACGTCCTTGTTTAGTAATGAGCTGTGATTGTGAAAGCCGTGTTGGTCGTGCTGTTATAGGTCGCCAGCTGATTCATATTTTCACAATTTTTTGAAGCAGCAGCGAGCAACACTCGGATGAAAAGCGCACCTTTGAGAACGCAGTAAATAGTGCTTAAAAGTATTGACTGCTTTGCTGCTTTTATGTCCCTCGGTGTCCACTGTGCCATTATTTGTCCTGCTTTATGCGCTCTCCTTCTTCAGATTTCTTTGCCTCCGTCGCCCGTTGATCGAGTCCATTCACAGGTTTTGATTCTGGACAGTAACAAAGGTTATTCCACGGTGCTGTGCTTTTTGCAATAAACCGCCCTCGCTCTTCAAATCAGCGTAGAATATAGACATTTTTATCGCAGGAACGCAGAAAAATATGGTTTGCT
Organism: Lagodon rhomboides; assembly: GCA_039737535.1. Lineage (NCBI taxonomy): Eukaryota > Metazoa > Chordata > Actinopteri > Spariformes > Sparidae > Lagodon > Lagodon rhomboides. Next base: position 24,083,163 of record CM077803.1, read on the forward strand.
GCTGACGGAGGGGAAACCGGGCCGATGTTATTACCACAGTTTACTGTCAGGCTCTATGTCAACATTTAAAACGCTAATTACAGAAGCTCCTTCCTCGCTAACACCCACACAAACCTCAACACACACACACACACACACACAGTTTCAGTGGTGTTTGTAGTAGTGGGCTGCCAGTCGGGGAGGAGTCGCACTCACTCATCACTCACCACATGCAGCGTTGGCATCTCTCCCATGGAACCGCCAATTGAGTTGGAAGTTTACTGCAACCTATTATTGTGAGAAGAAGAAAAAAAAAAGAAATATGAAATGAATGCCTCAAATACTTCTGAGCACCTTTGTACGTTTGTTTGTAATCACATTCTTCACAGCCTTTCCTGTCGCCTGTATAAATATTTCACGGAGGCAAACGGGAGAAAGAGAGAAGGTGAGAATAACACCTGTCGGGTTAAACATCCATTTGAACGCAGGTCAACGAAGACAAAGTTCTTCGCTACGCTGCGTTGGGTAAACATTCCACAGACGGTTCTGCGGTGAGCGTTCTGTATTGAAGGCTTGTGTTCGAGTCACTTTGGAAGAAAGAGGAAGATAATACCTCTTTTGCTCTGAAAAAAAACCCTGACACCCGCTAACGACATTTTATAGGTCAAAGACTCCACTGTAGTCGTGGGTGTTTATTGGCCTAATATGAAAGTCTAACTGATATTGTCGTGTTGGTGTTGCTTCTTCCATGGTTAGGTTCAGGAAAAGACACTTTCACAACGTTTAACACGTGTTATAAAGGATAACGTCCGTCGCTAAACTACGAGATTACAAAAAACATGATTTGTCAGATGCAATGATGATTTAGGAGCAACATTAAAGGGATATTCCGGTGTAAATTTAATCCTAACACACCTTGATACATTTTCATTTTCATCCAGCTGCGGAAATCTACTGCACTCGGTAATCGACTCGTCAGGGCTTCCCCACACAGGCAGGCTGCTGGAGGAGAGGGTGAGTTGTGCTGTGTTTTTAATACAAATCCAGCAAAGCTAGCAGATGTTTGATGCTTCGTACTGTGTGCTGGGACTGTACATGTACTGTTGCTGAAGTTTGCTGCTGTTCTCACCATTAATTGTGGCTTTTTGATGGCGGTTTAGTTGGACATAGCTGTAGTGTGTTGTTTCGTGCGGTCTTTTCTGAGGTTGCTAAAACTAGCTAAGCTAGCGGTCAGCTAACTTGACCTCTCGAGGGGGAGTCTTACTCGGTGTCAAGGTGTGTTAGACCATGGATTAAACTTACACCGGAATATCCCTTTAACTATGATGTTCCAGCACCAACAAGGCGATATCAGATAGCATAAAACATGATACCCGCAGTGGACACGCTAATTTACGCCCCCAGAAATCTTTCTCTGTTTGTTTCCAAGCGGTCGAACATCGTTCAGTCTGTGTTGAGTTTGAAAGAGAGACGCGAGTAAAAATCTTAAAAAGTAACCACTGTTACATCGTCAGTTCCCGACCGATTCTGCTCGAGTTAATTAACTTATTTTCCCTTATACCATGGTCTGGGGGAATACTCGGTTCTGATTGGCTGCAGGGTGTCCATTAATCCCTGATATACGGACACCTACTAAGTAGTTCCAGTCAAATTGTCTGTTCACCGACTAGATTAATGCGCTAGCTGTAACCATAGCAACAGGAACACAGTCAAAATCTTGCTAGCATAGCGTTAGCTTTCGTATCTAAGGTCCGTCCTATTTACTGGAGAGGTCAACAACGTTTCCGTCGCATAAGAACCTTACGGGAGGGTAATGATTGTTCCAGGTATTAGTCAAACCCTCAGGCGTTACCAGGGAAACTAAGTTATTGCCTGTGAAAAACTTTATATTTTGATTGTAAAACGCATGAAAATATAAATGAATGGTCTTAATTTCTTTTCTCTGGCAAGTGACCATGGTATAAGCGGGATAATTATCCCTTACTTAATTTACAAGTTTACTTATTCTCTTAAATGTATCTTGTTTAATTTAAATGTAGTTCTATTCGGCACGGATGTCAGCTTTCACTTGATTTACACTTTTTTTTAATTATCGCTTTATTGTGTTTCTGTATATTCTTCTTCCTTCTGGCTGAACAAAGTTATATCTTATTTTATCTTATCTTATGGGGTCTCAAGGGGTTTATTTTATGATACTATATATATATTATATTTTAGGATATAGTTCTGTACTGATTTAGTCACTGAAGGGTCCAAGTACTCTGAACAAATCTAAAATGTGTGTCAAATCAGTGATTAATACACCAGGTTTTGTGCCCATTGATTGCTGCTCTCCGTCAGTAAGAGAAACTATTCCCCAATCAGACCTCAGCATGCAGGATTAAGAATGGGGATGTAATTTTTTTTCCTACAAAGCTACTTAACTGCTTTCATGAAAAAAATACAGGCGGAGATGGCAACAGGCAACAAGCATGGATTAGATGTTGTAAGTGGACTGACAGAAATAGCGACTCTTAAAGGCTCTTAAACCTATTTCCTCAATCAGGATCTTACCACGAGCGGCGAGGGCAACATCAACCCGGCCATTCTCTGCCAATTCTGTTGATTTCACACGAGAGATTTCTGTCTCTGCAGCTTTGTCTCGGTTCTTCTGGCTGGGTTTTTTTTTTTTTTAGGCGATGAATTACGTCTGAGCACCGATCAGATTTCGGTGAAATTTTAATCAGAATCTGATGACAGCTGTTGTCGGGGTTGTTTGATTCCCAGGGATCTGTCAATCAAATCTGATCAAGCCAAACCCACACAATCCCGATGAAGCAGCTTCTACATGTGAAAACCGGCCTGTTAACATGTGAAAGGTCCAGTTCACATGTGACATTTGTTTTGTTTTCATATGTTAAAATTTTACTTGACAAATGAAAATAGCCATTTGCATGTGAAAATGTGGAATTTACATGCAAAGGAGGGAATCTGACACACTTTCATGTGTTTTCAAATGTCTAAACTCTAAAATAAAGTCCAGTCACACATGAAAATGTTCAGTTCACATGTGAAAATGAAGTTCATATGTGAAGATGTGTTAAATTGTGTAATTTACAAAGGAAGAAGCACATTTCAGGTGATTTCATCTGGCATAATTTGTCCTTTTTGAATTTTTTAATCCATATGTGAAAGTTCAATTATTTGACATTACATTATTCTGACATGTTGAAATTTTGGTTTCAGTCCACTTTAGTTCAGTGGAAAGAGCCATTTTGCATGTAAAATGATGGAAGTCACATACGAAGAAGCAAATTTCGCTTGATTTAATTTGTAAGTTGTAAGGTGTAAGGTCAATTTCACAATATTTTCTTTTCACATCTCAGAATTTTAATGTTTATTTCCATGTGAATAAACGCTAATTGCTTGTGAAAATCTCCAGCTCATTTGTGACATTTTAATAAGGGAGGTAAATTGAATTTTTAAGCATTAAACTCCTAATAAACAGAACCAAAGACTTTTTTTTTGTTAAAGCATATTTAGTCTTGAATGTTTGAGCGGTGATGTTTTGAAGGTTTCCTGGTGGTATAAATGGATTTTTCTGGAAAAACATAATTAGCAATCTATGTCCACGTCAACTGATAATGACGGGTTGTCATTGCAGCGGTACATATCTGTTCTGCACAGCCGCTTGTAGAGTATCATTAGTGCTATTTGCATACATGGCATGCGTGTCTTGAGAATGCGAGTGGTCCTTAATGGGAGAGACCTCCTCGCTGCTCCTGATATTCACTCTCGTGTTACTCAACCAGATAATTTGTTGTTCTCCGACTCTGTTGTTCGAATCGATCAGCGAGATTATTTCTGCCTCCGGAGCAGCTTCGACCCTCCGAGGCAACATTTGTATAACTAAAACGCCCAATCTACCTTGATTTAAGTCGTGATTATCGCTGATACGTCGAGTAAATGGAAACAGATTTACTATGGGGCTGCTTTGCACTTCAGCCGTAATGCCGCCGACACTGTGTCGGCCCATATGTTACTCACTGCTGGCATATTCACTGCCAAACACTGACGGGGATAAGAAATAGATTGAAGAGTTACAGTGTGAGAGCTTTATTTGGCAAAAGACAGAAAGATATATTCAGTCAACGTGAGATACCGAGTACTACTTTACAGAAATATTTATTGCCTGTGAAGAGACGTCCGCGTTTTAGTGCCGAGATTCGGCGGATATGCTCGGAAAGTGTGATTCACAATGACTGATATTATGGGGCCGCCTTATTTTTTATTATTTTGCAGCTCTGCTTGACTTCAGTTTGCGAGAGATAAGAAGAAACCTAATACGATCCGTCTTCCTCCAGCGGGAGCATTAACTCCGTGGAAATGCAAGACAAAATGAAATATGAAATGTATGAAGAGAAAAATACGACAAAAGGTTTTCATCATCTTGTCTGAAAACCCTTCCGAGGGCGCCGGGCTATCGGGGGACATTGTTCACTTGTGTGTAAAGCGCAGTGTTTACCAAGTTTACATTATGTGCTTTTTTTTGGAGGGCAATGTGAAACCGAACCGAAGTCAGTATCGGCAAGTCTCGCCTTTTTTCAGGGTAAATCCAGAGCACCACAAACTGATCGGCTCATCCCTACAGAGCACAATGTGAGTTTGACAGCTGCTGTTTGAAAACCGGCCCGTTAACATGTGAAAAGTCCAGTTCACATGTGACATTTGTTTTGTTTTCATATGTTAAAGTTTTACTTGACATATGAAAATAGCCTTTTGCATGTGAAAATGTGTGCAAATGTGGAATTTACATGCAAAGGAGCGAATTTGACACACTTTCATGTGTTTTCAAATGTCTAAACTCTAAAATAAAGTCCAAAACACATGAAAATGTTCAGTTCACATGTGAAAATGTAAGTTCATATATGAAGATGTGTTAAATTGTGTAATTTACAAAGGAAGCATAATTTGTCTCTTTGTTTTTGTCCTTTTTGAAATTTTTTGATCCATATGTGAAAAAAGTCCAACTACAATTTGACATTATTTTCTTCTTACATGTTGAAATTTGAGTTTAGTCCACTTTAGTTCAGTGAGACTGCTGTTTGAATAACCTCCCCCTCCTCTGTAACCCAGTGCAGGAGCCTGATGTCCTCCTCTTCAATGCTTAATAGAAGTTCGTTTGCAGCTGCACCAAATCAGTTGAAACTGTCGTGAATCTCAACTGTGCAGCAGCACGATTGGCTGATATGTTCCCGTCATGAATTAGACTGTTGGCTAGCAACAGCTAACTGCTTGAAATCAGAGTCTCTCAAACTTTTTACACCTTGTACCACCTCAGAAAATGTCAGATCCTCCGAGTACAACTATTATAACTGACGTTGATTCATGTGCACTTTTTTTGCGCCGTCTGTTGCTAACGTTAGCAGACGCATGAATGTTTCGGTGCTGCTAAAAGTAGCCGCTAGTAGCGCTCGTGCTCGTTTCACTGTGCGGTGCAACTCAAACTATTTACCTCATGTACTTCTCCTCTGGGTAAGTCCTGTTTGGTTTTCACCCTTTCATTTTACCTCCACTTACTAGCTTGCCAACGCAGTTTGAGATTAGCATGTAATTATTGCGTCACAGGCTAACAGGGGAGCAACTTAACTTAACTTAAAATGTGTGCATTACTTAAATAGTTTAGTTTTAGCATAATTATGTGTTTTTAAATCAACTTAAGTTGATTAAATGTGCAGAATGTAAGAATTGGCCACCAGACTCCAAACAAACAGGGCACGCTGTATCACCACAGTAGCTGCTAGCTGCTGCTAACTGTAGCTGCCGTTAGCTAGTTAGCTACTCAGTTAGCAGTGCAGTGCTGACTTTGCCCACACTTGCAGCTCGGGGAACCAGGGAGGGTTGGTGTTGTCTAGTGATCGGAAAGTCGCAGGTTCGAATCCCGGCTCCCCTTGGCTGAGCTGAGCTGCATGTCGAAGTGTCCTTGAGCAAGATACTGAACCCCGAATTGCTCCTTATGTGCAGTTGGCACCTTGCATGGCAGCCTCTGCCATCAGTTCAATTTTCAAGAGAGATTTCTGGGATTCCTCTACCATAGTTTGAGAATAGTGGCTTTTACTGGTGAATTGAGGCCTAAACAAACTGAAGACGAAACTGCAGCAGGCCAAAGAAAACCAACAAGTGCAATAACACAATAAGATCGGACTGCAAATGTGCAGAACTACAAACACATTTCCTCATCACGCTGCTAATCGGAGCAGCTCTTAAGCTCGTGCACCGTCGCGGGCGGAGGCCGAGGGCTGTTCAGGGGCCTCGGTGCCTGAGTGCCACCTGCTCCTCTCCTCCATCCTTTAACCTACCTTCCACGCCCCACCAAACAGTCAGATCCCTCAGTGTGGACAGCCATTAATCACCCATTAATCTTCATTTCTATTTGGTCCCGCGCGATTCACTGAAATCCGGCCTAAAACACACACTCACACACACACTCACGCTGCGCTCTTTCATATCTCCCTGCTCCGCTCATGTGGTCTCTCGCCAGCGCGATTTATATCGTAATTATCAAGGCGTTCCCTCATGGGTGTGTTGTCCTTTGAGGGAGGAATGATAGGTACGAAACAGACTCCCAGGCCTCAGATAGATGTGTTGTTTTATCTTGCTCTTAGCTGTACAGCCAAGTGAAGTGTAAAAATCACAGAAAATGTTGCGGCGCCGGAGCTTCCCTCCGGGCTCCGAGTCAGCAACAGGTCCTGGGAATCCATGCAAAACAAATACTAATAATAAACATAGCACCCAGTGTGACACACGGCTCGTGTTTAACTCGTCAGGGAAATCTGTTTTTTTTTCTGTTTTTTTTTATCCCCCCTGTTTTTAGAATATTTAATGACACAGTAATGTGTCAGAGTAAAGTGTCTTCAAAGGGCTGACACACACATCCCCCCACACACAGATGGAGACGATCCAAACAACAAACAAGACCTCTCGAAACGCCTCGGATAGAAAAACTGTTAGACAATAACCGGCGACTTGCAAGGGCACACGTATTTAATCTCCAAGGAAAATCCTCCCGGGTTACTCATCTCCACTGCTTTTTATGTTTTTTCTTGTGATTCAGAGACTTGACTTTTCTAAAACTCTGAGAGGAGGATTTAACTCTCTCCGCTGGCGCGGCTGACACCTCCACACCGGAGGTCATCGTAATTCACTCGCAAAGTCAAATACTGCTGTGTTTGTCAAAACAAGAGCCGTCGTGACGAGCGGGTTTCGCCCTCGTCCTGCGGTGACTCTCGCGTCGGCGCTTCGGCAATTTTTCTATCACAGCGCTGGCCGTCTCCAGATGGCAGCGGCATTACCTGGGAAGGTCAGACGCCCATCAATCTGAACGATAAAGTCGTTTACACGTGTGCTAATCCAGGGACACGCCTGAGAGTCACATGTCCCTCACATGCCTCGATGTACTTGTTGAACATATACACGGCTCATGATCAATCAGTGCGCAACATTTTAACAGAATGAGGCTCGTTGCATCTGATCTGACAGGGCTGTAGGTAATTTCAGGCAGCTGCGGCGTAATTGCGTCTTTAAATGCGAGTGTGTAGGTGTCACAATTAAGTTCTTTATTTGTAATTTGCACAACAATTACATCGAAGGAGTTGTCGGAAATTAAACTCTTACTGTCGTCCAACAGTGCACGTAAGAGAAGAACAAAAGAAAAGAGAAGAAATACATGAAAACATAAAGAATGCAATAATATATCAACAAAAGGGTAAAATAGAAATGTTATAATTAATTGTAGACAGGTAATGAGAACCAGTTATGGACGGTTTGAACAGGATGTGTTGGTGACGCACGAAAAATATACGATTTGACTCAATTTGAAAGTCCTCTCTGCAAAAAAAAAGGACAGAAATGGCTGTTTAAGTGTGTAAAAATGCTTTCCAGAGTAAGATGAAATGAAGTGCAATAACAAGGCGTCGGGAACGGCCGCAAAAAAAAAACCCGAGAGAAACGACAATTATTTATGAAAGGAACATAAAAACAATCAATTACGGACCTCTAACAATTGTTTGGATCATTTCTCTGACACATTTCTCTGACAAGTGCCATCCCGCAGTCGTGCGAATAATGACTGTAATCTTTCAGTCACAAAGGCAGGAGAGGCCTGACAGCTTCATACTGCGGCGGGAAAGTGCTGAGGAAAGTCACGGCGGATTGTCGGCTGTACGACGCATGTGACACCGACACCTGAGACTGTAGTCCGAGTCTGAGCTCCATCTCTCTCTTACCTTAAAGGGATATTCCGGTGTAAGTTTAATCCATGGTCTAACACACCTTGACACCGAGTAAGACTCCCCCTCGAGAGGTCAAGTTAGCTGACCGCTAGCTTAGCTAGTTTTAGCAACCTCAGAAAAGACCGCACGATAACAATACACTGCAGCTTATGTCTCCAACTAGAAACCGCCATCAAAAAGCCACAATTAATGGTGAGAACAGCAGCAAACTTCAGCAACAGTACATGTACAGTCCCAGCACACAGTACGAAGCATCAAACATCTGCTAGCTTTGCCGGATTTGTATTAAAAACACAGCTCAACTCACCCTCTCCTCCAGCAGCCTGCCTGTGTGGGGAAGCCCTGACGAGTCGATTACCGAGTGCAGTAGATTTCCGCAGCTCAAGGATGAAAATGTCTGATTATTACTCCATGGGATGCTCAGTTCTTATTATCGAGAGCTGACAGGGAAAATACGGGAAGTACTGGAGTAATAATCAGACATTTTCATCCTTCAGCTGAGGAAATCTACTGCACTCGGTAATCGACTCGTCAGGGCTTCCCCACACAGGCAGGCTGCTGGAGGAGAGGGTGAGTTGTGCTGTGTTTTTAATACAAATCCAGCAAAGCTAGCAGATGTTTGATGCTTCGTACTGTGTGCTGGGACTGTACATGTACTGTTGCTGAAGTTTGCTGCTGTTCTCACCATTAATTGTGGCTTTTTGATGGCGGTTTCTAGTTGGAGACATAAGCTGCAGTGTATTGTTATCGTGCGGTCTTTTCTGAGGTTGCTAAAACTAGCTAAGCTAGCGGTCAGCTAACTTGACCTCTCGAGGGGGAGTCTTACTCGGTGTCAAGGTGTGTTAGACCATGGATTAAACTTAAATATCCCTTTAAACGGCTCTTTCTTTTGGCACTAGGTGGCTAAAATACATCTTGCGTCTGCCGGTGCTGCTTTTCCACTCTGCCGGCAAGATGAAGGTCATCCACTCAGGTGACTGACGAGAGGATAAGTACATCATCAACACCAAAAGACCCATATTATCACTTAAAGTTAGTTTCATCAGAAATGTACTGTTAAGGTCGGGCTTCCCCTGCAGTTAAAGCACTGTACTGTGTATATGTTTTCACTATAATGTATGTAAAGTGGCGATGGAGGCGAGTGTGAAAGACAGAACTCTTAATGCTGCCGGTGGAAAGCTCGGCGGAAGTCACAATATCATCTGAGAAACGCTGGGTATTTGAACATGTTCGGGTCCGGCACCATGTTATCATTGCTATTTCATTTTCCATTACAATTTCACATTATGCTTGCTTGTTATTTATTAACTCTTGGGTACGGCGGTGCCACCAGTAGTGGCAGCTCGAGCCAAGTTACACTGTGATCCCCGCAGGCAAGTGTGAAATAACTCTGAAATATCCTCTCAGAGGGGAAGGTGAGGGGAATGAAAAAGATGGCACCTACGACTCTTTTTACGGCTCCTTGGCATTGAGTCGGATGTTGACTTCGAGATGGATGGCTGAAGTCGCGAAAGGGAGTTCATTTGAATTTCCGCCGTGTGTAATCTCTGCATTAAAAGCACTTTTTGGAGCGAGTTTGAACATTTATTAAAATGTGACGACGAAACACGAAGAGTTTCTAATCTGATTAATGAGTGTACTTTATCAAAACTGGTTTGATTGACCGGTTTTACCAAAGATCGTTGCAGGAGTTCGTGTTTCTGGTTTCAATATGATTATGGAGCCCAAGTTTGCAGGACATAAGAATATATATAACACATCCTCATATGGAAATGACTGAACAGGTCGATTGCCAGTCACTCTCAAACCAACATCGGCCGCTGGAGGTCGCCGCCTGACAACAGAGATAAACATAGTGTCGCGATAAGCTTCTTTCACAGTCGACCTGTATGTCTTTTCTGAGGTTGCTAAAACTAGCTAAGCTAGCGGTCAGCTAACTTGACCTCTCGAGGGGGAGTCTTACTCGGTGTCAAGGTGTGTTAGACCATGGATTAAACTTACACCGGAATATCCCTTTAAGGACAACGTAAAACGCCAAAAATGTTGAAAACATAGCATACACTTAAACGGGTATATATATTTTAGGTAGGACTTATTTTAGGTGGCCAAAATACGCATTGCTGGTATGGTGCTGCTTCCTGCCGGTGATGACGGTCATCTCCTGCAGCTAACACACTGACTGGAGATCAGTACTTCATACAAACTCTGCATCAAGACCCAAACTCTCCCTTTAACAATACTGCATATTTTGAATTCTGCATATGAGGTAGCTATGTTGCCGGCTGCACTACAGTATGTGTGACGTCACTCGTGCATAGTTAATTCTGTACATCGCAGACATTCTTTTGATATCCTTGCCGAGCCGAGGGAGAGGAATGTCCTGTGATTTGCATCGCAAGGGCAGAACACTGAGTGGTGAAAAACCACTCACATCAGCTTCATAGTTATCAAGGTTAAAGTGCAAGATGATTTATTCATTATACAACCCGGGGTTGCATAATGAAACGATAGTTGGTAAGTCCTTCCATGCTCTTCACACAGCGAGGCTGTAACCACTGCATGTACATAAACATTTATACACCCAGGGAATACTTCTACTGCGCTGCATATCTTAAATTTGTGTCTGGGTGAATGTAAACAGAGACAGCATGGTGAAAGTTCAACTTGAAGTAAACACCGTCCCCTCAGCTGACCGTGTTCGAGCTCCACGCATCAGTGACGTAAACACAAAGTCCACCAACAGCTTGATCCGGGATGTGGTGGTGGAGACAGGCCTCTGTAACGCTGCGGCCCCATTTCATTCATTTCATCATCCTACCACCAGACATTAGCCAGGAGCCACCTGAAATCCAAGCTGGATTAGCACAACTCTCCGTCCCTGGGGCGATGTTGGATAGTCGAATGATGCCGTGGGCAGCGATCATCTCAAAGTCCGCTGCTCTTGATCCAAACCTACGCCGTCTTCGCCGATGCCGATGTGGTTTTTCTGCCCTCGGCGATAAGATTTCGGCTGAAAAAAGCAGTTAAAACCCATAAATGTAATGATATCTGAAGGTGCTGCTGCCCGCTGCACCTGCAAGCACCACCGTTTCCATGTGTATGGATTTGGTGGCATCTCGTGGTGTGGTTGCAGATTGCAACCAACTGAATATCCCTCGTCTCTCCCTCCCCCATGGTGGCCCCCAAAAACATGAAAGTCAATCTCTAGTGCCAGAGTTTGTCCATGAGTCCATGAAAGAGGACCTGCTCCCTCTGTAGATGTAAAAGGCTCATTGTAAGGTCACAAAAAACACGAAGTCCACCTCTCCTCGTCTTATTGAGTGCAACAGATTGATCCGGGAGGTGGTGGAGACAGGTCTCTGTAACGCTGCGGCCCTATTTCATTCATTTCATCATCCTACCACCAGACATTAGCCAGGAGCCACCTGAAATCCAAGCTGGATTAGCACGACTCTTAACCCCGACTCTCTCCGTCCCTGGGGCGATGTTGGATAGTCGAATGATGCCGTGGGCAGCGATCATCTCAAAGTCCACTGCTCTTGATCCAAACCTACGCCGTCTTCGCCGATGCCGATGTGGTTTTTCTGCCCTTGGCGATAAGATTTCGGCTGAAAAAAGCAGTTAAAACCCATAAATGTAATGATATCTGAAGGTGCTGCTGCCCGCTGCACCTGCAAGCACCACCGTTGCCATGAGTCTGCAATATTTGGAATATAAGACGGTGATGATTCTTGCTAGTGTGCAGGATTTGGTGGCATCTCGTGGTGTGGTTGTAGATTGCAACCAACTGAATATCCCTCGTCTCACCCTCCCCCATGGTGGCCCCAATAAACATGAAAGGCAATCTCTAGAGCCAGATTTGGTCCTTCTTGGCTACTGTAGAAACATGACGGCTTAACAAAAAATGCAAAGGTTCTTGGTTTCAGATGATTATACACTAATAAAATATATATACTTATCAATATTTATATCCCTTGTCCATCAGTAGTCTCTCCTAAATCCTCCACACTGAACCTTTATAACAATTAATTTTAAAGTTTCAGCAAAAAAGCTTAATTCAGGCTGTTAAAAACAGGTGAGCAGGGGAAGTGACCATCTTGGAACGTGTTTGAATGTGGAGTGGTCTTGTTGTTTTCACATTTTGCCCACATTGCTTGACTGCAACATATACCTCAACGAAACCAGCAGGAGGAAGACAGCACCTTGATTTATTCAACTCGGACTGTTGAGGCATCACATTTGCTGCAAATGAACTGAGGAATGCTGGAATGTAGCCTTTGTCCCCCATTTTTTTCTTACAATGTAGTTGCTCTACAAAGGCATCTCTTCTTGGCCGCGGCGTGCTGTATTCCAGCCACATTTTTCAGTCGTCCATCTGATGGATCAAACGAGGGATCTATTTTAGACAATCTAACTGTGTAGCGCTGCCAGAATGAGGGTTTTTCAGATGCAATAATGGGCCTGAAGGCATCATGTGTAGGCACAGACGGAGCGCTGAAGCTGCTGCCGCTGCTGCTGCTGCCGCTAACGTGCTGCTCATGCTACGCCACCTGTGTATACACAATGGAAGTCTATCAACATTACACTTACAGCGTGTATACACAGGTGGCAACAGTGCAATCTGATGCTTCTGACGACCGGGGATCTAGAAACACCGCGACATTACTAAGATAGATGTCAGATCAGGTGCAAAACAGTGAACAGACAATCATACAACTTTCATCTGGAGGAGAAAACATACACAAATCCTCAAATTACAACTCAAATCTGTCTATAAATGATTTCCTTCAGACTTCCCAGTAACCTGTAGACCTGTATTCTATAATTTCTATTTCTCATGACCTGGTGATTTCATACGACGGAGTATTAGGGCCAGACTAAGAGAAAAAAAAATATTTTGGAGGGCAAATTACGAGAATAAAGTCATAATATTACGAGATTAAAGTCAAAATATTACGAGAATAAAGTCATAATATTACGAGAATAAAGTCAAAATATTACGAGAAAAAAGTCATAATATTACGAGAATAAAGTCAAAATATAATGAGATTAAAGTCAAAATATTACTAGAATAAAGTCAAAATATTACGAGATTAAAGTCATAATATTACGAGAAAAAAGTCATAATATTACGAGATTAAAGTCAAAATATTACGAGAATAAAGTCATAATATTATGAGATTAAAGTCAAAATATTACGAGAATAAAGTCAAAATATTACGAGAAAAAAGTCAAAATATTACGAGAAAAAAGTCAGAATATTATGAGATTAAAGTCAAAATATTACGAGAATAAAGTCATAATATTACGAGAATAAAGTCAAAATATTATGAGATGAAAGTCAAAATATTACGAGAAAAAAGTCAAAATATTACGAGAATAAATGTCAGAATATTATGAGATTAAAGTCAAAATATTACGAGAATAAAGTCAAAATATTACGAGAATAAAGTCATAATATTACGAGATTAAAGTCATAATATTACGAGAATAAAGTCAAAATATTACGAGAAAAAAGTCATAATATTACGAGAATAAAGTCAAAATATTACGAGAATAAAGTCATAATATTATGAGATTAAAGTCAAAATATTACGAGAATAAAGTCATAATATTACGAGATTAAAGTCAAAATATTATGAGAATAAAGTCAAAATATTACGAGATTAAAGTCAAAATATTACGAGAAAAAAGTCATAATATTACGAGATTAAAGTCAAAATATTACGAGAATAAAGTCAAAATATTACGAGAATAAAGTCATAATATTACGAGATTAAAGTCAAAATATTACGGGAATAAAGTCAAAATATTACGAGATTAAAGTAAAAATATTACGAGAAAAAAATCATAATATTACGAGAATAAAGTCAAAATATTACGAGAAAAAAGTCATAATATTACGAGAAAAAAGTCATAATATTACGAGAATAAAGTCATAATATTACGAGAATAAAGTCACAATATTACGAGAATAAAGTCAAAATATTACGAATAAAACGACTTTTTTCCCCTTGTATTATTATTACATTATTCTCGTATTATTACGACTTTATTCTCGTAACATTACGACTTTTTCTCGTATTATTACGACTTTATTCTCGTAATTTCCCCCAATTTTTTTTTTATTTTTATTTTTTTTCCTCTTAGTATGGCCCTAATACTCCGTCGTAATTTCATGTTATTGTTCTCTGTTTCTGTTTTAATTAGTGCTTTTTAAATATACCAGTGTATTGGGGGTCTTGCAGGGACCCCACTCAAAATCAACTAATCCTACTTATGTCTGTTCTTCTCGAGGGAACTACTTAGTGAGTCCGTGTTTGCCACGGGTCCTAATTTAAAGTATTACGGCCGCTCTGTCAGTCATTCTGAAGGAGACGGACACAGATTAAAAAAGTACTTAAGTTTGAGTGACTTTGGGGTTTAGTGCAGTTATTTTACATCGGGGTCAAAACGACCTCGGTTCCTTCATCGTACAGACTGAACGCAAATTAATGTTTAGTTGAAATTAAAATATAAACAAAATCAAAGGATGATAATTAAGCTTTTTAAGAATTAATTCTTTTATTTGTTACAAAATGTGCAAATCGACTGTAACTTTAGCTTAATTAGTGATCTGCTTAATTACGTAGCTCATAATATTTTGAGAGAAACACGCTGTAAGTTGTCAAAGTAAACATTTTGCTTTATGAGGATTGTCATGTTGGTTAATAAGACGAATAACGAGCCGAATGGATGCAGCTCGGCTCACCGTAGTTTGGATTTAACCAGCAAGAAGAACATTTCTGCCTCCAGAGCACTTTTTTACCTTTTGGAAAAGATTTCCGGAGAGCTAAAAAATCCTATCTGCTCGGCTTAAGCCTCCCTGAAATCACTCCCACCTTCACCCTCCTCGCGGAGCCTGTGGGGCTCACCGCGCTGCTCGAGGACACTTTTCCACCAAAATGACACATCGGGCTCTCACAGAGATCCAACCCATGACCTTCCGGTTAGACAGCCTTCCCTCTCGGTTTTTCGCGGCCGCCCCGCAGAGAAGCTTACTCAATGTCACCGGCGCGAATCATCAAAAAATCATCTCGAAGCTTAATCCAGTATCTCCTGATGGGGATGAAACAAGTTCTTGACACAGGAAGGTGGAGAATAAAGGGGCATTCTTGGGGAGTAGTGTGAGCGAAGGGGGGTGTGAAGAATGACTCACGAGTCGCTTGTTTCACTCGGTTGGCAACAACAATCTGTCAGACGGCTTACTGGGATTCACTCAGTGTCTCATTTCAATATACACCCGGCCGAGGAGGAACACCTTATCACGGAGATGTGAGCAACTGTGATAAATTTGCTGTATCCAGCTGCATTGAGCTGATAAGCACCCAAATTATATTCTCCCTACATGCCTGCTCTAATTAAAAAGAGTCTCTCAGGTTTCAGCGAGTCACCATTTGATGTATTTAATCTTTGTTTAAAATGATGCAAGTCGTGCACCAAATTTTCCAGTTCTCGGAGATACGTTGCGTGTCCTGACCACCTGCTGCTCTCCACACAGTCTGCACATGCGAGCTGACATCATCAGTATTCAGCCCGCCTCTTTCCCTTCCTGTCGCTTCTCACAAAGGAGCCCTCGGGGCATTAGTGGTGAACCTCTATCCACATGGGACCTGTTGGTCCCCCTGACACCTGTCTCCCTCAGGTTGACCCCAGTCACGCTATGGATCATGCAACAATGCCTCCAAGTCTGAATCCGCCGGCATAGTCAGACGTTGACAGGCAGCTACCACCGGCCGACACGCAGTGGGGCTTTTGAAAACAAAGGAAACCTTCCAGAGAATGAATTAAAAGTATCGCCAGTAAGATCATATTTATTCGAACAAGTCTGGTCACTTTCACGGTCTGGTTGACTATTGATTGTCAAGCCCTTTAGCTGAGAGACACACTTAATGGAATTAAAAAAGTTTTGCAGGATTGACTCGGAGAAGGCCAGGGCTGCAGCCGTGGAAGAAAAAAAAAACAACAGGACAGAAATCTCCAGCGGGACGAATCAATAGCCATCACCGTCTGCAGTATATGATGTTGAAATCTTTACGTTCTTCCTGTTAGTGAAAGCATGTAAAGGACATTTTAGTTTTTGTGTGTTGTTCTTTAACTGGACCTTTTAAAAGAGTCACCAGAGAAACTGAAGGTTACCTCTCAGTAACGCCAGAATAAAGGCAGGTGTGTTGAAACTGTGCATTTCTTCATGTTGTGTTTCAGTGCTGTGATTATGGTTCGGTTGGGTTTATGCACAGAAATGTCTCGTTAGAATTAACTAGTGGTTTTCATGTTTACAAATGTTGAAAGACATTGTCATTGAAGTCAGCTTATATACAAGTAATGTGAACATGATATGACGAATATTATGGAAATTGTATATATGGCAATGTTGTCACAATTCTGTAATATCTAACTTGGATAAAATACCTTGAAATATATTGATATTCAATATTATGTCTTGGCCTTTCACAAAGGACATTGGGAGAGGGGTGGGCAACCCAATCACCAGAATAAATGTTGGCTAAGTATCTAGTAACAATAGAGCACTAACGAAGTCGAAACCAACTTTCCACCATCCCCAACGACCATACTAACGACTGTCGTTGGCAATAATGGAGCACATACGACCCATAGGCCTCAGTGGCCTTGTGACCGCCTCCTGAGAGGTTAAATAGCTGGACCTCCACACCGGCTAGTTGGACTAGTCCCAGCCTAGTCGAGCGAGCAGGAACTGATGAAGCCTCTCGGATGAGAGGTGAAACGTCTTCAAAGACAAAAACCAAATCCAGTTGCGTTCGATTCAATTTCCTTGAGATAACTATGACCTGGATGAATGAGAATATTCACAGGCTGGTTGGCTAAGTATGTTTCTGCGCTGAACGTTTCTTTATGTTTAGGCACAAAAAACACTTGGTTAGGTTTAGAGAAACGTCACAGTTCGGCTTGGCAGACTTGTTTTGGGTGCCAGGATCACGGATCGGGATGGTCCGACTTCCCCGTGAATAATACCTGGTTAAGCACCTGCTTTTCAAGCAACAAAAATGGCTCAGGTCTCAGGTCTCCGGCAGGTTCTGTCACCTCGAAAATGGCTGTACATATCCTCAGGTGCCCTTAAACATATCCGCTGGTGTGACTCAAGCTGTGGTCGGCCGTTTGGCAGCCTTGCTGATCAAGAAGCGCAGTTGGTACTAGACTTGTAGTCAAGACCGCCTAAACCGAGACCAAGACACTACCAAGACCAGAGAGTATCAAGACCAAGACCAAGACCAAGGCCAAGACAGACCAAGTCAAGACCAAGACTTGTTCAGCTCGATACCGATACCGAGACCAAAAAAAGACTAGTTTTTTGCCATTTTGCATGAGTTGTAGAACCCGCACGCAGGTGCACCAAAAAATGCATTAAATTAAATGCAAAATACAAATAGTTTATAGTACAAATGGTACAAAATTGTACTTCAAATTGTACATTAACAAGAGGAAGAACTGGTCACCTTGATGTGTGCAATGGCATCTCAATTATAACACACTTTATCAAGTTGTAGTTGTAGCTGTAGTTCAGTGGGACAAGAACAATATAACACAGACATCACAAAGAACAGATACATAAACATATACATTCAAACTGTAGAACAAAAGGCAGACTACATCATGAATGCATTTATGTCTTGAGTAGACTTGTAGTCAAGACCGCCTAAACCGAGACCAAGACACTACCAAGACCAGAGAGTATCAAGACCAAGACCAAGACCAAAGACTGTCGAGGCCGTGACAAGGCCAAGACCACGGAAAAGTGGTCTTGAGACCGATAACGGTCTCGAGAACTACAAGTCTAGTTGGTACCTGTTTATTAAAAGTGCCAGAAATGAGTATTAAAAGTGTTTCAAATATGCAGAAATGCAGAATTGTATAATGTCTTTCAGGGGACTGAACTAGCATATGTTCCACTAACTTAATCCATACAGTATTGGCCTTTAAACTGGCCTAATCTATCATCTGTCTGTCTGCAGCACAGACACAACGCAGCTCAGGAGGCTGGAGCTATTTTTGAACGTTGAATGTTGGGTTCGTGTTTCGTCGCGTGCTGTAGTGAGAGAACACAACCATGTCCCGCGGGTCAAGTTCACTCAATACCGCTGCCATTGACTCATGACTCATTCATGTCGGCTCCCTCTGCATTAAAATCTGTCTACATGTCGCTTAAATTACCGTCTCCAAACATAACGGTTTGCATTCATTTAAATACGTGGGAATATTTTTGCAAATGTGCTTTGTCACTGCTTTGGGAAAGCGCCTCCGGCTTTTTGGGCCCTGACACTGCAAATCTGTGCTAAATCCACATGTATAATTGAGGAGTTTTTTAGTGATTACAGAAAAATCAGCGTTTTGTATGTTTGCGAGCAGATCATAATTAAAAATACAGGCCTGTTTACAGAAAAACACTGGTGTAAACACATCTTTTACAGCATCATAAAAACATTAATGAGTGTGGTTCTTCCCAGAGACGGTCCTGTGCTAAAAAGACCGATCGATTTCCTGTAATTTACAGCTCAATCTCACGAGCCTTTACCTGATATTACCTGCTGCATATTGTACTTTAATACAGTCACAAATTCTGACTCTGCAAAGTTCCACCTCCTGGAACTTTTTCTGCTGATGAAGCAATCTGTTCACTTGTTCCACATAGCGAGCCATGAAAGTGACTGTGTGTTTTACATCCTAACTGCACACTGTAATTTACCCTGCAGCAGCTGCTGCTGCGAGGACCACACAACAACTTGAAGTTAGCAAAGAGCTCAGTGCCTTTTCATTTTTGACCACCGGTGCGTAAATTTAAAGATTCAGGTGATATTTTTTCTTTCTGGTGGCAGAAATACTTGCTCTCACTTAAAAAAAGCTGAAAGTTACTTGTCGAGGAGTGATCACAAAAATCTAGAAGAGGAGACAAAACGGCAGTGACATGTACAATATAAAGACCGATACTGCTCGTCAATAAATAAAGATCATGTACATTATCTCAGGAGCTAAATATCTTATCTTATTAGCTAAGGATTAGGTTGAGGATTGTGTGATTTGCACTGCAGTTAACTTAGTCTCAGATAATCGGAAGTCAAGGTCAATTTACCCCTGATTTGCCACTGTGGAAACCTGATCCAGGGACTTAGCTGATCCAGATGTGTGGATCAGAATCACCTCTCTATATTCATCCAGAGAGATTATCTCCATCTCCCGAGCGGCGGCTCGTTCAACGTGTTTGTAAAGCTGAAGTTAAAGAAACGTGAGCCGCGTGTCATTTCCTGTTATTACAGTTAATGTATCGGAAGCATTTGACTTATATTTTCTTTTTTTTTGTCCATTATTCTGCTATTCCACATGATTCTGGTCTCGTCTTTCTTTAATACTGTCTGACAAGCCTCATGTATCAATGATTTAAATGTCAGCGAATGACACAAAATTAATTAGCAGCTGATGACTAAATAGAAGTGTTTAACGTATAGATATTTATTAAAGATGTTGGCACTGATGTGGAGCTTTAAGTTCGGCGTACACGTTCAGTAATTAACAGGAAATTAAGTTGTGTTTTGACTTCACATTTGACCGTCTCCCTATCTGCAGCAATGTCACCGGGCTCCAGATAATGACGTCCTCTGTGTTTGCGAGGGAACGTTTCCCCGGCCGTTCATCAACGTCCACGTTCCTGTGTACAGTGTCACACTCGCTTCTGTAGCCGGGATGTGAGGCTCCGGAGGACTCTGATGTGAGGGCCAGAGCCTGGCTCGTCTTGTGTCGCCGAGTCCTCTGGTGAGAAACGACGCTCAATTTGTTTCCCATCATGCTACCTGGCCAGTCACGTATGATTAACGTACCCCTGCCAAGTGACCCTTGACGTGTTTTCCTTCCCGTTCTGACTGGGCCCGCTTGGGCAGTCACATCACACGTCGCCCCCTGACTCGCCGAGCGTATGGTAAACTCGAGGAATCTAACCTCGGACTTTTTTCACATCTGGCGGCGTCTTCACTCGTGCTGCGGTCTTTTAACATGCGACGTAATTTCAAAAGAAAACTCTCCCCCAAAACTGTTGGCAGGGCTTTTAAGTGTAGGGATTTGCTCTATTTGCAACTCAGCCCGCTGGAGAAAACCTTTCTGACACCATTACTTTTTTGAACACAGCGATGTGGCTTTCATACTTTCAAGTGCAGCAGCTGAAAAATACAGCGTCATGCAGAAACCAGCCAGGTGACGTCTTTACACCAACTGCAGGTGTGATAAGGAGGGAAAAAAGAAATTCAGACCCATGCATGTTGTGCACCAAAACAGGAAAAATGCTTCATGTAATGTGACCGCATATGTACATCGTGGACTGATTCTGCTTGTGATAGATAAAAAATAAATAAAAGGGAGATGTTAAAGGAAGATGGGCAGTGTAAATTAAGAGCACGGAAGGCGAGGGAGGGGAAAAGACGAGCTGGGTCTCTCACAGATGTGTGAAATGTGTGCTTGTTGGCCTTTAGGGAGGGAAATTGGAAAGACTAGACGACAGTTTGGGGAGGCACAGAGGGAAGGAGGAGATCTGTCTTCCACAGAGACCTTGTCTGTGAAAAGGAGATATGGAAGGGACATGCTTATAGATCCGTGGACAAAACACGCCGCACACACACACACACACACACATCTTAAAAAACCCAAAACTTCCCAAAATACGACTCCCTCACTTGAAAGAAGACCCAAAAACTTCACAGAGCTGAGAGAAGTAGAAAATAAAAAAACTGTGATGGACTGAACAGCATGAAGTTGCAAATGTGTGCTTGGGGAGAAGAGAAAATAGCTGTCGATGTCACATGCTAAACCGAACATCTTTTTCATATGTCTGGTTCTAAAATAAAAGTGATACGCAGAACCGTCAAAAACACTCCTCAAATGAACTTGTTCCCTTTGAAATTGCGGGTGTTGGAACTTTTTGATGCCTGGTTTTGACATTTATAACTATGATCTCAGCTCTAACTACCCCCGGAAAACATCCACTTTGCCGATACACAGCTCGCTCTGGATGCGAGTGAGCCTTTTATTCTCCGCGTCGGGGTGAAAAATTCACCAGAAGACATTCATTTAGCGCTTTTTCGTGATCTATTCTGTTTCTCCTCGTGATCGGAGGACAAAATGTGTTTGTGTCTTAAACAAGCGCTCATTCTCGGAATATATTCCGGAGGCACATTACAGCCAAACCAACCGTCGTGCGTGACCCCTATCAGCGCTGTCTGGAAAACAACTAGCCGTGAAGAAAAAAGTTAGTGAAGCTCATCGGGCCTCAAAGGGCTCAGATTAGACTTACGTGGGAAGATTAGAAAGAAAAAAACAAACTGTAGGTATTGGCAGAGTACATTCTCTGAACTAGAAACTGTACCTCCTTGAAGTGGGAGGGGAAAATATACTGTGCAAGACATGAGAGACTAAGCAGAACCTAATTTAAATTGCGCTTTATTTTAGAGGTACAATGGAGAAAGACCACAGAGGATTCGCTCATCAAACAACCCGGGAAACGTCTCCATGGGTAGGGGAAGAAAAAAGGAATAATAATTGTGTACACTCTGAAGGTCTAAGATTTGTCATTATAGAATGGAAGAACAGAGGGGAGAAATAATAAGCAGGGGGATTTCTAACGTTATTTAAAGAAGTTCTAATCATTAGTCCGCTGTGCAGCGCGGTCAGAGAAGCCACCAAGGCCTCCTCCTGTGAAAAGAACATGATCAAAGAGGATGAAGGTTAAATAAGTTTACTGGGGAGTAAAAGACAAGGGAACTGACGGCGGTTTCTTCTCGGCCAACTTTGTGACTAAAAAGACGACATATCATCTGTGGAGAAAGACAAAAATCTCTTTCTAAAATGCCAGAAGTACAATTTATGACACGATAAAGACTGCGAGGTCGAACAGAACAAAGGTGATTTGGATTTATTTCACAGAAGCAACAGCTCAGAATCGATCCAAATCCAGCCCATTCTCACTCCCAACACATCAGTGGCCCGAGCCTTCTTAGTATGCCGCTGTAGTTAACCCTCTAGCTTCACTTCTTAAAGCATCCCTCAAGTGCAGGGGTATAAAGTCTGAGTCAGGGGTGGTCGAGGTAGTTGGATCACCCAGAAGACTTTCTCTCCGGAGATTGGGGTTTGTGTCGAGAGTCCAGAGTGATTTGTTTTTAATTTTTATTCCATGAGTAAGTTGATGAACGTAAATGACGCAACTTACATCACATTAATGACCTACTTACGCCATTTTGTTGGGATGGTTGGATGGGGGATGCAGTGGACTTCCCTTCCAAAGACTGGGGTTGGTATCCCATTTGTGCCCAAGAGTGATTTATGTTACGTAAGTAAGAGACATATATGATTTATTCTATAACCTAATCATGTAAATGTGGTATCTTAACCTAACCAAGTAGTTTTTGTGTCTAAACCTAACCAAGTAGTTTTGGTGTCTAAACCTAACTAAGTAGTTTTGGTGCCTAAACCTAACCAAGTAGTTTTGGTGCCTAAACCTAACTGAGTAGTTTTGAACCTAAACCTAACCAGGTAGTTTTTGTGTCTAATCCTAACCAAGTAGTTTTGGTGCCTAAACCTAACCAGGTAGTTTTGGAATCTAAACATAACCAAGTAGTTTTGGGGTCTAAACCTAACCAAGTAGTTTTGGAGTCCTAAACCTAACCAAGTAGTTTTGGAGTCTAAACCTAACCAAGTAGTTGTGGAGCCTAAACCTAACCAAGTAGTTTTGAATGCCTAAACCTAACTAAGTAGTTTTGAATGCCTGAACCTAACCAAGTAGTTTTGGTAGTCTAAACCTAACCAAGTAGTTTTGGTGCCTAAACCTAACCAAGTAGTTTTGAACCTAAACCTAACCAGGTAGTTTTGGAGCCTAAACATAACCAAGTAGATTTGGAGTCTAAACATAACCAAGACGTTTTGGTGCCTAAACCTAACCAAATAGTTTTGGTATATAAACCAATGCAAGTAGTTTTGGTGCCTAAACATAACTAAGTAGTTTGGGTGACTAAATCTAACCAAGAAGTGAAGAAGTGTTGGAGCCTAAACCTAACTAAGTAGTTTTGGAGCCTAAACCTAACCAAGTAGTTTTGGAGCCTAAACCTAACAAGTAGTTTTGGAGCCTAACCAAGTAGTTTTTGTGCCTAAACTTAACTAAGTAGTTTTGGTGCCTAAACCTAACCAAGTAGTTTTGAACCTAAACCTAACCTGAGTAGTTTTGGTGCCTAAATCATAACCAAGTAGTTTTGGTATCTAAACCTAACCAAGTAGATTTGGAGTCTAAACCTAACCAAGAAGTTTTGGTGCCTAAACCTAACCAAATAATTTTGGTGACTAAACATAACCAAGTAGTTTTGGTATATAAACCTAACCAAGTAATTTTTGTGCTTAAAGCTCACCAAACTGCAAGTAAATAACAGTCCAAAAGTCATAATATGTGAACAGTTTGTCAGCCAGCTCTACTTTGAAAGTCTAACTGGATGTTGCATATTACATATTATTGCTAACTCGACCACAGAGCCCTTCATGTTTAAAATAGACGCTAGGTAGGTGGATAAAATGTCATGGTTTGAAGCTGAAGGCCACTGCCATAATTGACGAGTTGAGAATTAAAATGTTTTGCCAGCTCTCACCATGTGGGATAAGGTGAAAATCAACTGTTGCTCAGCTGCTACACTCCAGATGTCCTTGTGTTTTCCAAGAAGCAGCTCATTCCATTTTTCTCACACAATCTGTGGCCTCTTTTACACCACAGCACAGCATATCTCTCGTGATCTATCTAAAACATCCTTAAATATTACACCGAATGTCCTGTAAACACAACATGGTGTTTTTTTGCCGCCTTGTTGTTATTACAGTCTATATTTTCACCCACCCGGCAGTCAGATTTAAGCCTGAATAATGTGTGTTTTGTCTCCATACTTACATTTCTGTTATCCATGTTGGGAATAAGCTAAACACTGGCAGATTTTTATTGCTAGTAGAAATAATCGGGTCAACCACGGGTGATATAACTTTATCTGCTAGCTCCTGGCTGTTAATATAAAACAATACAAGGCACAAAATTTGTATGAGCACTTTAAATATGATATTGATTCTGCAATATATCCAAGTGCTTCCTCTTTATTGGTCCTCACGCAGTGGGCTTTTGAAAAATGCCACAGACCTCTTATCACACAGATTAGAATGGATTGCTTTTAATATTACCTCCAATAACGGGACTTTGTTCCAAATGGCCATTTCCCTTCATTGCATGAAAAGTCAACTTCCATTTGACAAGACATTTAGCATGGCTTATGTGGCACAAACTGGGCATAAAGTTTCAAATTGAACTTTGGGGGGAAATTTGAGGATATTTGTGGGCGTTCTCTCAGAAAGGGGGAATTTCTGGATCATTACATGCATTTCTCCTTCCTGTGTATCAATAGGCAGAATGTTACATTTGCCGCGCTGCCATTAGTCAAAGTGGTCTAATTTAAAATAGGGACACTATTGGGTTTTGTGTGATAAATGACCCATGTGAGAGCGACCCACAGTGGGTAATGGAGGGAAAGGGTTCAGTTACAAGCAGTTAGAATACAAATATCCTGCTTTCTGCCTCTGACACTGGGTATAAGACATAGTACCCTGCCTGTACAGTAAATTGTGGTTCTTTACAATAACTCTAGTCCTTACATCTGAAGAGTTTCTTTTCTGAGCTTCTATCGCTGAGCTTATTCCCAGCAGTCATTGTGTCTGAGTACGTTTCATGCCTTTTTTGTTTTACAGTATATCTCATTTAATAATGAAACAGATGCTTTTACCGTGGAGCACTTGTCTCCGTCTCTGTGATATGCAATGCTGTAAATCCCTCTCAAGATGTTAAGCGATAGCCTTGGGATGCTGTCAGCTCACCGTTATCACTTTGTATGTTGTGGTCTGACAATTTGCTTGAAACAGACATCTTTTTACTCTAAACATAAATCGATGGACTGTTCTATACATCCGGATTTCAGATGAGAACACAAGACATATGGTTGACAGTGGCCAGTCTGGAGAAACATGGAGGCTACCACTGAAAACACTTGATTTCTCTTTAACTTTCCTCCAAAGAACAGTAATATTAAGATGCAAGAAGCAAGATGACATAATTTGACAGTGCTTTCTATAACACAAACATTCGTCATATGATTTCTTGATCAGCCCCCCTATGGTTAAAAGGGTTCAGGTGCAAAGTCAACAACCTATAATTCTTCATCCTCTGAGGTTTTGTGGTGCCAACTGTGTCGCAATCAATCACCAATTGTTCCTGAAAGAAAAAAGAAAAACTAAGATCAGTCAGGCATTTTAAAGGTGGTCCAGTGTGAATGATTAAGTGGCTTCTGCAACCGACTGAACTCCACATGTCTCACGTTTGCCGACGGTTATTGCTAAACATGCAAAAACCACGACCTGCTCCTTCTGTAGATATAAAGACCTCATTCGAAAAGGTAACGAAAACACCACATCTCAAAGTTTCGGTTGGTTATTCTCTAACAAAACCACAATTATGAATATTACAGTCAATCTTTTGCCAATAGATTGGCCTAAATCCTGCACATTGTACCTTTAAGGGTCAATTAAATTAGCGGGACAAAGAGCCACACAGATGCCCTGGACTGGAGCGTGTGCAGTCCAGGTTCGGTAATTGTCACTTGATGACGGCAATCAGAACCGTTTCCCAACAGCTGCTATTTAAACACCAATTCAATAGAACACCCACTAGCCAAATTGTGATATGTGTTTGGCCCTCGCTCACGCCCAGGGTAACATTCCGTTGCCAACACTTGGCGAACATGAATCCAAGTCCAAAATAAATATGTTTCCACCTCAACATCCCTCTTGTGTTGAACTCTAAGTCTGCCTCGTAAATTGTTTGCTTTCACCAATAGGTTACACTCACAAGGAGAGCAGTTTTTTTTATAGCCCGGTCTCTCTCTGAGCCTAATCTGTATGATGGTAAAGTTGAGTCACCACAGTAGGGGTTGGCTGGTACTCGGAGGTAAATTAACTCCAGGGAGTTTTTCTGCCGGCCTCGGAAACACAAACAATATTTGTGTCGTGATCTCCCGGGGCCCCCCCCTGAAAGAAAACTCAAATAAAACAACAACACTGTATTTATTAAGATGGTTTCCTCCAGAATATAGCTGAACGACACTGTATAGTCGCAATATAAATAATTAAGAAGAGATAGCGCTTCACAAAGCTCTGGTATGACTTACAATCAGATATTATTGCCCTTCAGATATCCTTGGTGTTAAGGTGACGCCAGGATTGTGAACGTTGCCCTCCTGCGCCGCATCTTTTCATTATTTCCAAAGCAAAATGGTATTCTTCTGGATACGCTGGTATTCTTTCAGGCGCGGAATTAATACATTTATAGCAGCTGTTGCAAAACATCAATAAACTGTCAGGCAATAAAGAAAGGCAGGCTTTAAGTGAGAATGAAAGAAATTGGCACAGACCAACAGAAGCAACAAAAATGTCATCTGTCTGGGAAGATTTGGAGAGCTCCCATGAAGTGGCTCGCAATTATATTGCACATGTCACCACAGACAAGTAGATAAACAACACTCTTTCAATTTGTAATGAATCAGCCACAGACATTGATTGGAACGGGTGTTCCATAAATGTAATTGCCTCTTTGATTCTGATCATTGATCTGAATCTGGACGATTGTCTATGAAATGTATAAAAAAAAAAGTAATTACATCATCAGCGGCGGAAAATGTATTTCAAGACGTTAGATTTCCCTATCAGTGTAAAATATCACAGTATTGATTGATTTTGATAGTTTAACATATTGAAAGGGAACGGACGTCGTACCTTCGGGCAGGTTTGTGTAAGAACAAGCAACGCCCGCCGTCTAATTTCTCTTTCAGTTAATTTTCACAAAGGAATGAAATGAAACTGTAATTTCATAGCGTTCAATGTGACTTAAAAAGTCATTAGAGAAGGAGATGGGTGGGGGGGGGAGTCACCAACCTCCATGACGTGCCCTACATTTCCTATACGCAGCTCTGTCTGGAGGCAGAAGACATTAGCTCACAATGATATTTGTAATGCGACACTTTTGGGAGAGGTATTTCTCATTTTGTGACAGAGCAGCGAAGGATAGATATGGTAAACAGTGGCTCCTGAGGATAATTTGACCTCGGAAAAGGCAAGGCCATTTATTTTCCTCCGCTTAATGTTACAAATACGGTTGCATTTCATGAAAAAGCGAGCACAGCCCCGGCTCGGCACCTGTGTGGATTCATTCCAGTACGAGGAAACATGTGGAGAAGGAATCCACAGCCAGACCACTTTAAATGTTTGCTTTACATTGAGCATCGTCAGGAATCTAAACCCAGATAAATACAAGCTGTTAGGTATTGAGCTGCTTTTTTTTCGCACATGGTAAGAGCTTGAAAGTGCACCAAATATAGGTTGATATCAACTTTAGTGGTTCCTAAGTGAATTTACGAATGTGGTAAGTTTTTCTCTGAATCCAGAGATGTTCAGGTGTGACATTCCTGGTGTGACAACAAACAAATGGAAACATTGATGTAATGCATCTCTACAGCTTTCTTTGGCATCTGAATGACTTTTTGTATATGTTTTCATTTTCCTTCTTGACCTGTAAGAACAAAATACCCACAATTCCAAGTTTTATGCTGGATGGCAGTTTACTTTTACCTCGCGAGGCAGCCGGATTGAGATCATGTGATCATGTGATCCATCTTCAAGCTAAACCAATCCAATCATCCAATAAATCTTAGTACATTTCTGCAAAACCACAGATGAGTTAAAACAGCACACTTCTTGAAGTTGCTACTTTACGTTTGTTTAGTTCTTATTTTCTACACTCTTAGAAATAAGGGTTCTAAAGGGTTCTTCTACAAGGGCTGAGGTTCTACCTGGAACCATTTGTTTATGAAAAACCCTTTCCCCGAAGAAACGGCTTTTCAAGGGTTCTTGGTAACACTAACGGTTCCAGTAAGAACCATTTTGATCCAGAGAACCCTTTAAAAACCCTTTCCTGAATAAAGGGTTTTAAAAGGGTTCTTGGTAACACTAACGGTTCCAGTAAGACCCATTTTGATCCAGAGAACCCTTTAAACACCCTTTCCTGAATAAAGGGTTTTAAAAGGGTTCTTGGTAACACTAATGGTTCCAGTAAGAACCATTTTGATCCAGAGAACCCTTTAAAAACCCTTTCCTGAATAAAGAGTTTTAAAAGGGTTCTTGGTAACACTAACAGTTCCAGTAAGAACCATTTTTGATCCAGAGAACCCTTTTTTGGAGAAAGAGTTCTTCAGGGATTGTTGAAAGCATAGGTATAAGATCCTGTATGGGTTCTTTGTAGAACCTCTCATGGGGGGTTCTGGGTGGAACCTTACACACACAGTTCTAGGTATAACCCTTTATGTTGGGTTCTAGGCAGAACCCTCCAAAAGGGTTCCAGGTGGAACCTTTATAAAAGGTTCTACCTGGAGCCAAAACGGGTTCTCCTATGAGGACAAGCCGAAGAACCTTATATGGTTCTACTTAGAACATCATGTCTTGGTTTAAAATAGTCTACCTGTTTCAGGTCGCCGCAAAAAAAGCTAGAAATGTCCCCCACGTCTCGGTTTTGTCGACGTAAAACCAGCTGGAGATGGTCCGCCTTCCTGTGGAAAATAGCGGGCTTCCCCTCCACCTCCCGATGTGAAAGTCAGCAAATAAACATAGGATGTGGACGTGATATGCCACGTTTGGTGAATATGTCAACCTTGGACGTATCTGCGGTCTGCAGAAATGTTAACTGCTAACATTATATCCAGGCGACCGGGCTGACTATGCCTTTGAGGCAGAACACACAGGCATTGAACCCATTAGCTTCCTGTGAGCGTTGGCGTACATCAGCTCGTGAAGACGTTAGCGTAGCCACTGTAGCATCAGTTAATGAAAACCTGGAGAGTATATTCCATTGATGGAAGAGCAAAGAAAACATGGAGGGATATTTACTTTTGTCTGCTGGCTTCGATAAAAGAGTTTGATCCACCAACTCCTGGTCTCCTGGTGGTTGCTCTCTTCTATGCTTGATCTGATTGGTTGAAGTTAGCTCATCTGGCACATCAGGTCAATCTTACTTAAAGGTAGGATTAAATGTCAATGCATGTCGTTGGTGTTTTGATGTCTTAACAGCAAATATGTTCTAAAACTAAAACGTTTACGGGAAGTAATTTGCACTGGAGGCCAAACATGAACGTATAAATCCATTACATCAGTTTTTCAGTTTGTTTCTGATGTGCTTTTCACACCTTTTACCCCGAGAACGTCACACCTGGACAGCTCCGGATTGAGAGTCGAAACTTACCACTTTGTAAATTCGCTTAGGTGAGCTCGAATCATAATTATGTCCGCTCCAACAACCCGTGAAGTTAATATCTACCCCTGTTTGGTGCACCTTTGAAGCCCCAAACCGTATACCCTGAACCTTATCACGAGGTTTGAAAAATGAAATTCACCTCACCTCTAAGCTCCTATAGAGCCTTTTAAGTGCATCCCAAATCCTGCGCTGGGATAAAGTTTTCTGTGAGATCGACACTCCTCTGCCTGACACTTGGTATTTGACTAAACTGTAATGAGAGGTCAGAGTGGGGTGAGCATTAGTCAGGTCGGAGCTACATCTTCAGCATGCCTCATAAGTACAGGTAGATCTACTGTTGAAGAACGTCCATTTGTCAATAAGGTATAATCATTGTCAGTTCACTGAACCCATAATGGATTCTTTAGCAACCTTATCAAGGAGTTTTCTTTGAAGAGCGGTGCAGCCTGAGGGCTTTTCCGCACTTTCAGTGAGAAGACCCCCCTAAAGGATTCTCTTTATTTTTCCTCGCAGGTGAGAGTGCACCTTTTTCCCGCTGACTCGGCATATTTACAGCAGAAAAGCCCCAATTATTCAAGATGGCCCAGATTAACTTTTCGCAGTTCTGTCACTGTCGTATATCAAACAAAATGTTGACACAGCCCGTCTTTGTCAACAAGCAAAAAGCGACTAAGCACATTTATCTCCCATGCGACAACCGGCTTGGATCCGTGCCCGAGCAGCACATCATTTTTTTTTCCCACACAACATCTTCAAATAAAGAGGAGAAGCCTTTCATTTGCCTTTCCTGCCCAGAGACGACGCTCATTAATCAACCACAATATGAGTTTTGATTCTTTGTGCGTGTGTTTGTATAATCCTAACGAGTTATGCAAATAAAATAAAGTTTGAATTAATTTTAATGAGTGCGTAACAAAAAGGGCCACAGCTAATTAACTAAATTCCTTCTCTTTGAAAAATGGGTAGCACTGACCCCCCGTCGAATAAAAAAAAAAAAAAAAACACAAAGCCGGGGGAACATTAGAATATTCATTACGAAACATATTTATGTAACACTGCGAGGCTTGTGTGACCACGGGTCCCGTGGGAGCAGGAGGCAGATCGTTAAGGTGGGAATATATAGTTTAAGCTTCAAAGCAAAGTAAGGTATATTGTATTAATTCATTCTGGCGCCCGCGGGGGACGAGAGGAAGTGTAGAGAGGCATCGTGTGCTTATATTTGCTCCATCTCTTCCTCCGTTTGTGTCCCCGGTAATTTCCATTTTGAAGCTGTAAAACCTCTGTAATAGACGAGAATAGATGAACACGGGACGAACACAATTAGCTCAGTTTTTCCACCACAAAGGATTTGTTTTGTTTTCTTGTATCGCTGAGCTCGAGAACAATGCAGGACGCTACAACAGCTTAAGAAGATGTATGGCATTAACCGGAGTGCCATACCATCAGGTATAGTCATTAAGGGGAACGCAACAGGATAGGATTTCTAATAATGAATGCGAGGACACGTACAAGAGGAAAGCATTAACACTGTGAAGAAGAATCTTATAATAAAGGTGAGACCAGTGTCGTGTTGTTAATAGCTACAATTATCCATCAACGAGCAAATGAGCCATCAACATTTACTGCTAGCTCTCAATCACACAAATCAGCCCTGATTGCTTCGCCACTGTGGAACAAGCTCCCCGCCACGTTCGGATCTGCTCTAATGCCAGGTACCATTTCTTTAATCCCCGTGTCTGCAATTCGTCTTTTAACCGTTATTGTGCAGGTTTTTCCCCGAGAATGGCTGGGAAGTTGCATCACACCACCCCCCACCACCATGTCTGGCACTTTCCATGCGATCCACTGGAGAAATGCCTCAGCACACATAATCCCAAAACGTGTAACAACCAGACAAGAAAAATAGAGAAAATGTCTGAGGAAAGAGTGTTGTGGTGCCGAAGCAGATGCAGTAAACAAAACCAGTAGATGAAGCGCTGATTCCCACACTGCCCCGAGTCTGCCGGCATTAACGCTCGTAGCTATCTTGATAATGCATCACGACAATTACACAGAACTATATAAAGACAGTATGTTTATTATCTGTTGTTGCTAGTTGCCAGTTAGCATTAGCTTCTGCTAGATGTGTTAGTATGTATTAAATAGAGCTTGTGCTGGTTACCAGCTAACAAGCTCATATATTATGCAGAATATTGACAGATATGTTTTAGAAAACAGGTACAGATCAGATTTTTTGTCAGTTAAGGAGCAGAATTTCTTTTTTTTCAACATGGCAGAGGTCTCCTGTCATGGAAGAAGCAATGACACGTTATTTTTCTCGCCACTGAGGAACAGTTGGTTGAAGTTCAAGTCAAACAAGAAAGTAGAACTTAAAAATGAATATGCTTCTTTGCCAAATACACCGTGCTAGAGGCTCAGTGATGCAGGCTCAGGACTTCTCACAGGGCTAGCTAGCTCGCAAATTCCAGTAGCAGCTGAGCTAACAAGCAAGAAAGCGGGGAAGATGCTAGCGCTAGTCAGTTACAGTAGCTCCTCACGTTTCTCTGTTTCCTCCGTACTCTGCCTTTAAGTCCCTCTGGTGTTTCATTCTCAGGATTGTACATTAGAAAGAGTGAGGTTTATTAAAGCTTGCTCGCTAAATGCCCCTTGACTAGCGTTTATCCTGTTAGCTTTGTCACAAATGGGACAATAAGTTTGCACAGTACTTGTAGTATCAAGCAGTTCCTCTTTTATGGAGCGGTTTAAGCCATTATTTTAATGTAAAATAGTTTTTTTATATACATAATGTTGCTTTAAAGGGGTTATTGATAACATTCAGCCACTAAATGAGGCATTCACATCACGATACTGCCGTTAACGCTAGCAATGCTAACGCTAGATAACATTAACGTTGCTAATGCTTGCTTTTTCCCACAAACTGGCAACGACCAAGACGGATGATCACTGCTGAAACACGGATACCACATGATTCCAACGCTGAAACTGGAATTGAACGTTTCATTTTAGACCCAACAAACATTTCAGAATTATTAATTTACAATCAAATTTAATGTTTGTTTTTATTCTGCACCTTTCTATAATTGTTGCAGACGTGTTATTTTCAGATATTTTGAAATGATTGTTGACGTGTTGCCTTTTCTCAAACTGGAAAGCTTTGAACGGGGTGAATAGAATTGTTTGTTTTTTGTCAGTTGTGCAGGTAATTCAAATAATTTATCATTTAACTGACTTAATCTTTTAAATTAAAATCATTGTGGAAGTTGTCGATACCATCATATACGCTCACATCAGTCGTTTTCCAGAGCGAGGCGGGAGCTTTTGGGGGAAAATCTATAGGAAAATCACTTAATGCTCCCCTCAGCTGTTCGAGCGCCGAGGACATCCAACATGGCTACCGGAGGGGCGTTAAAGGACCCGGAGCCCCCCTGTAAACACAGCCGGCCCCCTCTGTGTTACCAAGCAACGTAGGCATGCTGCTCCTCTGGCTTACCCCGAGGCAAACCAGCTTTCATTTATCAAAAATTAACACAAAAAGAAAAAAACGTAATCATTACCTGCATTCTTTGGTTTAGCGCCGCATCTCAATGAAGTCCCCTATGTGCTTCACACCTCTGAATTAATCAAAGACGAACAACAAATGCCTGAGATGTTTTCATCCGAGCTCAATGCTCCTCATGCCTCCTTTTTTATTTCTTGATAAACAGACCATACCATGCCTCATCACTATGCGCGGTGAGAAACCTTTTGCCACCTGCTGTGTTGTTGATTCTATTTCGGTAATCATTCAACAGATGATGAATGTGAAAAGACATAATAAGCTCGTTCTAATTCAAACTAAATACAGTCACATATTGGATTTTGCAAAAAAAAAGGGGAACGAAACTGAAAGTGAGCCTCACGCCGTACATTTAAACTAGCTCATGCAACAGTGATTTCTTTTAAATGTTAATAAAGATATCATGCATTATAGAGCGACGATCCGACGGCATGCTGTGGATGTAAATGAATCAGGCGTGCAATAACCGGGGCCGTACAAGAGAGGAGTGATTGGATTCTGACATGTAGTATTTGGTAAGCTTTGTTTACCCTCTCAATACGCAGAGGAGTTTGCTAATCTCAAGACTTCCCACGCCATCTGTCTATCCTCTGATTCTTGAGTTAAGAAAAAAAAACCCAGCGATGTTCTCCTCGGTCTCATGGTGGAGCGGTTCGTGTCCCTGTTGTGCAGATCACTCGCTTGTTTATGAGCCAGTGTTTTACATCAAAACAACAGCGTTATCTTCCGGGTATACTGGTTTTTAAAAAGAGAGAAGCTGTACATCTTCTTGCTATAATAGTTTTCTCAAAGTATTGTCCAGAGTAATTGTTGCACTTAGCAGCTTCCTTGTTAGTTATTTATTTTTTTTACTACTGCTGTTTTTTAAGGGGATTTGGTGCTCAGTGAATAAAAACAACCTAAATAAAGGGGAAAAAACTTAAAAATTACCATACCATCTGATCAAGAGTGCATTAAAGAGGAGGCTGAGGCTGCAGAGGAGCAGTTTTACATCTTTCTACAGTACAAGTACTCCTATCTTTACCATCTTTACCTTCTTTATATACTCTCTCTCTCTCTTTAGATACCTTAAGTTAACCAGACTTCATGACAGCTTCTTCACATAATTCATCCAAATGTGTTAGAACATTTATAAAATCCAGACATCAGCTAACGTACCACTGAATGGAATTTGATATAATAAAGTCAGTGTGGTGAGCAGACCTTCATGAAAGATAGATATTTAACCGTACTATTTAACATTTTGGTTCAACAGTACAGTTCACACAATTAAAGACAATAACTAAAGTCACAAGAGTACTTATGTTAAGGCAGCGGTAGCTCAGGAAGTAGAGCAGGTTGTCTAGTAATCGGAAGGTTGCTGGTTCGAATCCCCGGCTCCCCTAACCTGACTCTCACCAGATGAATTTCGTTCCGCCTAGCTCCACTCATCCATCTGGGATCGCTCCATTGGAGATTTGGGCCTTATCAAAAATCCTTGCATATGATTGGATAAACCACTTGTCTGTCATCTTTATTGACGTGCTACTTCAACCACTCACAGCGGAGTCATTTGGTAGATCAAGCTCTTGCCAAATCCGGTCGGGAGAAGGGCAAAAACATCACCAACAAAAGCCTTCAGAGCCGTTCTCTGATGTTCTTTTAACGAAAAAATATTGGGTAGATTGGACAACACGGATGAAATAGCAGCATCGATGTTGACGCTTGCTTCCTCGATGCGAGCCGCCATTGTTGTCTGAATCAAAACAGTCGCTTCTCCGCTACGTCACATCTATGAAACTCCCGCCCGGCGGTCCTGATTGGCTCTACCTGAAAATCTGGTGCCGAAATCCATGTCACTAGCAAGATACTGAACCCAAACTGATGAACAGTTGGCACCTTTGAGCGGTCAAGCGCTATAGAAATGCAAGTCCATTTACAAAGTACGTAATTCTAACAATCCGTCCCTGAAGCCCACTTTCTTTCTTTCTTTTTATACTAATTACAGACTTCACCCTTCACCTTTACGTAGGTCGCCACACCTGGACTTACAAGACGCATCCATATGGGTCAAACCAGGCTGCTTTCACAGACGACCTAGATCGTTTTCACTAATGAGGGCAGGACTTTATATCTACTATTGATTTATTTAGTTATTTGACCAGTTTATAAACCATATATTACGCAGTTGTTAAGGCTTATAAGCATCACTGGCAGCTTTATAATGACCATCCAAATAAAAAATGATACCTGTAGATGAACTACACAGTGTTGATCAGCCATTAACAGTCGCTTAGTGATATATAAAGCATCGAAGCACCGTCCAGAAATGTACGAATTTGCAACAGCGAATGCTTTTTGAAGAAAATGTAATCGTGCCTGGATTTTATTGGAAAAAGGAAATGTGGAAATTGTCAAACACATGTTGTCTGAGCGCCTGAATCTAACCTGCGCAGGACCCAAAGACACAGACCCGGTTAATTGGTGTCAAAGTCGTGTGCGCTGCAGAAATTAGGCCACATAATCAAGGCGGCAATTACATTTCCAATGAAAACCTAATTGGGAAAACAAATCATTAAACAAACGTGGCGTCTCAGAGACACTGTTGTGTAATCCGTGTTGAGAAATATCCACTCGCGTTGAGAAACACGTCGGCACTGTTGCACTCATTCTTCTTCATCCCCCCTATATTTTCTCTATAGAGCGGTGCCATACATCAGCGTTATACAACCGATAAATTGAGCACATTAAACCTGCTGTCTTGTCTCCGGCTATGAGAAGGATGGAAAAATGGCAGCGTTACATAACACGTCCACAATGGCTAAAATTACATTGTTTATCACCAGGTAAAAAAAGCGAAAGCTTTCTGAAAGGGAGATGTTCTCGCGGCTGACGTAAAAGACACGTGTTCCGGAGCCATCATGGTGTATTTGACCCTCTGTACGATCAGGTAATTGTTCGGCGACACAAAGCCCGGCTCCACTTTCACATCCTGTCTCCATACGAAGATTGTTAAAATGGCCCCGTATAAAAATGATTATGCGCCTTTTTTTTAAAAAAATGCAGCTGTTGTGCGTTAAAGTAACTTTTCCTGCTTCACCACGATGCTCTCCGTTGTTCAGACATCTCCACCGGCTTCCCGCATTTTCACCAGCAAGGTCACGCTCCTCACCTACGAGGCGCCGCATGCCTCCACTCCCGACTGAATCTCAGAGCTCATCTCTCCCCCGATGCCCCTCTCGCTCCATCCATCCATCCGTCCGTCCGTCCGTCGAGCTCTGGACCTCTGGATTTTCTCCGAACACGAGACTCTTTGCCTCCACACTACCTCCCACAGTCACAGCCACGAGCGATGTTACTTCTTGAAGGCTTTTTTTTGCAGAAGGAATCGATATGTGATTGTTTACATCTTTATGTAATGCTTCAGCTTCAGCAGGGTTTTCTCGTTGACATTTGGGTGCACTGTGGAGCTTTGAATCATTGAGGAGAGAGATGTTAATTAGGTATAAAAGCACATGTAGTTGTAATGATGCATTTATTCCTCTACAGATGTGTTCAGCCTGCTCACGTGAGTCTGCAGTGGCGTCTCGCCAAACCCTGCAAACCTTGAAACCTCAAAAATAGGGAGGATTTTGAAACCAAAAGCAGGATTCTGACCCCCGAAAAGGACTGTGTTTCCTGCATTCTGACATTTTAAAGAATGAAAATAACAAAATAATAAGAAAAAGCAACAGCATTTTGTGTCGAAGCCTTTTAATTTTACTTTTAATTCTCAGAATGCAGAATAATTGCCCTTCACAGAGTTTGTGCACGGTGCAAACCCCCTGTGATGGACAGAAAGATCTACGTAACAGATCATGGTTTAAAACTTTAGGTAACAAAAGGGAATTCCTCTTTCCAGGGTCTCTCGTGAACACTGCACGGTGTCAGAAACTGGCCGTGATGACTAAAAATTGTCCTAAATCGAGAGAAACACGGGAGAACTGTGACCCAGAGAGGAAACCGGGAGTGTTTCCTGCGTCACGGGCAAAAATAAACCTGAAAATGATCTGTATAAAGACATCATGCCAGCATTTCACCACAGCTTCAATCTCTCTCTCTCACCTCATAATATTCATTGATAATTATCAAATACAAGCTCCAGGTAGGAAGACAGGACTGGAAGTAGCATCACCGTCTGCTTCTGTTCGAGCTGAAGCAGTTCAGTAACGTAGCCGTCACGCGGGCGGTGAGGACGAATCAATAAAAAGCCCAAAGCCATCAATTCTCAATAGATATCTGCTCATTGTCAGCCCTGGGCCGGCTTCCTCCTGAAGGTTTTTAAAAGCTCGAACTGCTCACAAGTATTTTTTTTTTATATATATAAAAAGGACTCGGTAATTTCCTCGAACAGCTGGACGCTGTGGTTCTTAGCAAATGTTCTCACTCGGGGGTAAACAGCGAGATTCTGCAGCGAATTAATACGCCGTTTCTGAGAGAGAGTGCTGGACGGACGCAAATAGAGTCAAGTGGGAAATGGAAAAGTTAATACATGTGTAGTTTCAGGACAATAGAGGCAATAGATGGGATCAATTCATTATTTAAAATACATTCCATGGTAATGATGTATTATTATGTAGAATAAACAGCCAGCTGTATCCGTTAAATGGGTCATTCCATGAAATCGGTGCCTTTTCAACTTTGAAAAGTTAAAATTTAAATTATATTTAATTGCTATTTTTTCAGTAGCCAGGAATTAAAGACAGTTTAAAATGACAAGAAATTATATTGTGCCATCTCAGCTATGGAATTTCATATTTTATAACTGTTTTAGTCAAGTCCTGTTACTGGAAAGGTAACAGGGTTGACAGTAACAGGGTTGACCATTTCAAGCTAATTTGCCCATTGCTAGCTAAAACAAATGTTAGCTAAAGCACATGCTATGTACTTTGAAAGGAAATTACATGTACATATTGATTATATTATGAGAAATAAATAATTGTTTGGATTTATATGTTAAAAAATGGTAACAGGGTTGACGTTGTATGCTTGTCCCCCTGGTTCAACCTTGAAAAAGCATCAAAAATAGCACATCAGAGATGAGCAAATCTTACTTGTCACTGAGCTGTTAGCATCCCGGTTCAGAGATGATGCAACCTCCTTTAAATCATGTCAAATCTAGAATGTACCGTTATTTTGATAGGGTTTTTTGGTTAGGGTAACAGGGTTGACATAAAATTAGGGGACACTCGATAAATTGGTAAATATTTATTACAATTAATATATATTTTTACCAAAAACAGTGTTTCACAATAAGATCATACTTAAAACAATATGTAAATGTGAACATTTCAACATTTTGCCAACATTTTACAAATTAAAAGTACTGCTGACGTACAACAACAACAGTGAGGGACAGGCCAAAAACCTCACCCTCATCAGCTTAAAAATAATTTTCATTATTTAAAATAATATTTAATTGATTTTAATTTGATGTTTTATTGAGGAGAGAAGACATGGTAATGTTATATTTTCAAATTACATCTTTGTTTGTTGTTACTGTAATTTTATGACTGATAATTTCTTGGGGACACAAAAGGCACCGATTTCATGGAATGACCCAAATATCTATATTTTGCACGGCAGATTATGATAGCCTTTGTCAAATTAGCCCTGATGACTGACGGCAAAAATCAACTGAGTTAGTTATTCATGAAAGAAACGCTTAAACCTCAACAACCTGCATTGAGAGAAATGTTTTATGCTCATGAATCGCCGTGAGAGTTTTTCCAGCAGCACGAGAGGTGAGATGCATCGAGTGGAACAAAAGGCGAGAACTGAAAGTGGCAGCGGAGGAAAAAACGTTCAGTCGAAGGGTTTTTTTGTGTTCGAGAACCTGAACGTGCCCCGTCATTTTCACAGCAGGCACTTACTACCGTTTGCAAATGAATAAAGATTACATGAATTAATACCTTTACGCACGAGACATCGGAGAGAAACATGTGACGGCTCTTTTCTTTCTCTACTGTAGAGCTGTAAGTTTGTTGTGAAGTTTCACCGAGATTCTGTGTTTTTTGAAAGAGAGGGGAAAAAAAGATAAAGAAGCTCACCGCTGTCCTCACTCTGTCATATCTGATGGATCTGTGGCTGTGCGGAAAGTTTTGCCCTACTTTTGAAGCGAGGAGGTCCGGGGGTGAGGAGGAAAGGTTTGCCTCAGGCGTCCACAGCTGTGTGATGGTCTGTTACTGGGAGTTCTCCCCGACCCGCCGGGACACAAACAACTCTCTGGTCAGCCTCAATCTCTGACCTACCTGGACGGATTGGACGGGGGGAGAAAAAATCTGCTCGACACATTTTTTTTATTCACATCTCTCATCGGAAAAATCCCTCCGTGCTCGATTGGTTTGCTCCTCTTGTCTGGCAGACTAGCAATTAATATCTGTTGCTCTCCGGCATGACTCCGGGAAGATATTTATTGTCAGATCGATGCTTGTTTTCTTCAGTATTGTTCCAATTTCCTTTGGAGTCACGGAGGTACTCGAGCCGATGCAGACGGGCGTTACACTCGTCGTCTTCGCACATTATTTGTCTGACAAAAACGGCGGCCTTGCGTTTTGAATGAGCCGCGTGATATTCTTTCAGAGTCTTGCCAAGTTTTTTTTTTGTTGATGACGGCGACTGCCTTGACACGTCTCGCGTTCGGTTAGTGATGTCGTTTCCAGATGGATTCATTCGTGATTGGTGCAAAGTTCGGGGTCGTTTAAGAGTGTTTTCGTCCTCGCTGCTCCGAAAAACACAATACACACCAAAAAAAAGATATTACACCTGTTTTTTTTTGTTTTTTTTTCCTGTGAAACCATCGCCCCGGGCAGTTTTATTCATTTTTTCCCACTCACGAGAAAGATTAAAGGTTATCACGCCCGTGACATCTTCGCAGCGGCTCGGGGAACATGCTCTTTTCGGAAAAAATCACCATATTGTCATAAACACTTGAAAACGAGGAGTTGAGACAACGGCACACCTCCGCGACTGATTCAAACACAACGTCGTCCATTTTTAAGTGCCCCCCCGTGTGAACAATTTATTTCTTTTGTAAGCGAACATCCACTTAGCGTTTGAGGCAGGATTTAAGTGCTCCGCTCGTGCACCTCGGAGACGGGCGGCGGGTGTTGTGACACACTTTTTTTTCCACGATAACGACGCGTTTGATCCCTGTTTACCCACCTTTAATATCTCTAACATGAAGTGGCTGCATGTTCGCTACGTATACGGTTTATTCCTTTCATATTTCTTCTCAGTGTCATAATTTTCCCATTAGAACAAACCGGGGAGACAAGTTTCTCAGGGAGCCATTAATAATGCATTATCACTCAGCATATTGTGAGGAAACTTAATGTACCTTGACCGTTTTTTTCTTTTTTTCTTCTCTTTCTAAACCTTATTTAATTGTTAAATATTTAAGATGTGCATCCTCTCGACATAAGGGGCTGTGTCACTGAACTGACATACATCTAGTTTAAAGCTTATTGCCCTTGTGAGGCGCCGCGAGTTCGACGGCGCCGCCGCTGTGACGGCGCTTCTTGCTTCGCAGTCTGCTCGAGCATCTGCCAGCGTATTTGATGGCACATCAGAGGACACGGTAAACATTGACAGAAACATCTATCTTCCCCGGCAACCTGTTTTTTTCTTTATGGATTCACCCCGGTTCTGATGCTTCGCCGTCATAAATATAAAAAGTGCGGTGATCATTAGCAGCTGTGTCAGGTGGAGGATGCCGCATCCAGAAGAATTGTGGGGTGATTTGTACTCTGATTACATTTCAAACAGGGGCCCCCTCATTTGAAATTAACTCCCTCTCTGATTATAATTACAGCGTAGCGATAGATTAGCAATATAAATACTTCAAACACAATTACGGGAAGCGAACCCGACCGTAAATCTGTTGGCCCTTCATGTCAACCGCGCGGTAATTTTACATTATTCATCTCACCTTTAAAAAAGCTTTCCCACGGGACTTTTTAACTTTGAATTGCTCTAATTAAGAGTGTACTTAAGTCTGATAAGAAACTAAGGAATCATGGTTTAACAATGAATAATATAATATTACAAGTTGCTGCTTTTTAAAAAGGCACACCGAAGCAATTACCTATAATTAAGCCGCAGATTTAACACCGTAGACCGGAAAATAAATTAAGTGCAAAATTAAGTGCATGAATTAGCACCGACATTGTTCAACGCAAAGAGGTGAAAGTAGCACATTTAAAGGCAGCGACGCCCTGTTTTTTTTCATGGACGTAACTTTCCTTCGCCGTCAGAAAGCGACAGTTGAGCGAACAGTTGAAGTTGAAGGAGAATTCAGATTGTAGAGCAGCAAAACGTGTGTTTGTATTCAATTTTTAAAGGTTAAAGCTCTGTCTCAGTGCTAACTCGTGGTTGCTACATGGGAGGAAAACTGAATTTGACCGTGTTTTGAGGGTTTTTGTTTCATTAGCTTTTTGGTTTCTATGTATCATACAATGTATTCCCAAGTTGGCTTCCGACTTTGTGCCAGCTGGGTGAAGCTAGCTTCAGTCCTACGTAAGCTAAAGGGGCACGATGCTAACACAACATGAGGGTGAAGATAACAGCTGACAGGGCTAGCAGTCGGTGCGGCTACTAGCATGCTTGCTGAAGGCAGATTAAAATCTTCACCTTTTCTTCTTTTAAAGGAAAACGCCACCGTTTCTCCATACTGAATGTTCCTCCCTGATGTTAGACGAGTTGACACATACCTCTCTCGCCTTCGTGCCTGCACTCAATCACTCTGGTGCGCAGCGCTACTTTGCTAGCATGTAGCTTGGCCCAGTACATCCCTTCGGTTCCAAACAGGGGTGAAGTTAGAAGCGACCAAGCACTTCCACGCTTTCCCTATTTAACAGTTGAAGTTGAAGGAGAATTCAGATTGTAGAGCAGCAAAACGTGTGTTTGTATTCGATTGTTAAAGCTCTCAGTAGTAGACATTTAAGGTTAAAGCTCTGTTCTCAGTGCTAACTCATGGTTGCTACATGGGAGGAAAACTGAATTTGACCGTGTTTTGAGGGTTTTTTACATTAGCTTTTTGGTTTCTATGTATCATACAATGTATTCCCAGGTTGGCTTCCTTTCTTTGTGCCAGCTGGGTGAAGCTAGCTTCAGTCCTACGTAAGCTAGCACAAGGGGCACAATGCTAACACAACACGAGGGTGAAGATAACAGCTGACAGGGCTAGCAGTCGGTGC
The DNA here is from genome assembly GCA_039737535.1 of Lagodon rhomboides. Lineage (NCBI taxonomy): Eukaryota > Metazoa > Chordata > Actinopteri > Spariformes > Sparidae > Lagodon > Lagodon rhomboides. Next base: position 24,125,607 of record CM077803.1, read on the forward strand.
AGCTACTAGCATGCTTGTTGGAGGCAGATTTAAATCTTCACCTTTTCTTCTTTTACAGGAAAACGCCACCGTTTTTCCATACTGAACTATGTTCTTCCCGATGTAGACGAGTTGACACATACCTCTCTCGCCTTCGTGAGTGCACTCAATTGCTCCGGCACGCAGCGCTACTTTGCTAGCATATAGCAAACGGGGGTGAAGTTAGAAGCGACCAAGCACTTCCACGTTTTCCCTATTTAAGTACGGTTACGTGCGTAGTCTAACATCAGGGGAAAACATAGTTCAGTATGGAAAAACGGTGGTGTTTTGCTTCTTTGGGATTAGCAACAGATCCAGCAACCTCTAGTGGTCGTAGTAATTATTACGGCAGCAAAGGAGGAAGTACGAAGAGCGTGTGCAGTGTGAAACCAAAACTCAACACTGACTTATCTTAACTTACTATGGAAGTGAAGTGACGTCACATACGTATGACGTGATATAGGTAAAGCACATTTTCCTAAATCTTACCAAGTACTTTTCTTGCTTAAACCTAACCAAACTGTGAGCGTACAAGAAAAAGTCCAGTAATACGTTATTTTTTTGTTAAACTTTAAGTTACGTGCATCTTTTTTTGTATGTTCAGAACTGAATTTACAGAACTAATGTTGTTATTTTAACCCAAACCATGATGTAAAGTACTTTTAGTGCCTTGACCCAACTATCTTCTGACGCAGGTCTGATGCGTCTGTAGCTGATAGGCTGCAACAATCATGTTGTTTTCCTCACAGGAAGTCGTCAACAGTTCGACCTATTCAGTGTTGGAGAAAGCTCAGAAGCCAAAAACAGAATGGCCGCCCATACTTGGATTAACTGTGTACATACAATTCAGTTGATTGTAAAATAAACATGCCATTCAGCTTTTATTCGACCCTTAATTTCTTACTTTATGATTATATTGCCGTCATATATCCGTCTGCGCCCCGTTCAGCCATGTTTTTACTGAATACTTCACTTTTTAACGCGCACCAGTAAAGTCACTTCAGGTTATCCTCGGAAAACATTCCAAATATCTGTGCAATCTAACAGCTTCCTGTCTGTCCTTCATCTTTTTTCAGCATGTGGGGCATGAAAGCTGTTGCACTGGAGTCCCAAAACACAAAAAGACCAAAGATGAAGGATCCGAGAATGTTATGCGCGGAAACCACAAAGAAACTCAAAGACGCATTAGTGGATGAAATCCACTCGCTCTGAGGTCTTAAGAGTCAAACCGAGCACATGCCCACATGCTGGTGCACAGTTATGTGTCAGAGTCGACGCACAAGGCTCAAACGCCCTAATGGACAAGACGCCCCGAGGCTGTATGTGGGTGTGCGCGCTGTACAGCATCCATGCGTGTGGGAATATATACGTACGCGTGTGTGTCTGTTAGCTGGAGCTAAATGGCTTTTGCCTCCATTGGCCCACATCCGCGACTATAACAAAGCATTTTGTCTTTTCCTGAGGGGCATTACATACCGCGACGACATCAAGGATAGACACCCGGAGAGCGTTCGGTGTTTATTGAGTGAACTGACTCGGTTGCCAATTTCTATTTGAAGGGGGAATATTCGATTAAATATAGCGTCTGAGATCGTGGGAATGATGGGTCTGCTTTTTCTTTTGCTGTCTGGATGAAAAGGGGAAAATCATCTCCCTGCCACTCTTAAAAACACATTGTTTTAATCAGTAACACAACGGTTTCCCTCAAGAGGCGAGCGGTGGCAGATGAATTCATGATCAATACCTCACACACACACACACAGAAAGAGACAGAGATAAAGGACACAAACACACACACACACACAAAGATGAAAGTCAATCTATGTAAGGGGTTTCTGCCTCAGTTGATTTAGGTCAAAAGGTCACCAGGCACTTCTGGGAAATTGTATTATTTTCCATTCTAATATCGCCAAAACTGTTTTCAATTCCACTCGCTGTGACAGATCACACGGGTGACTCAGTGAAGCTTTACCTACGGCTGCCCCTCTTTAACGACACCGAAACCAAGGTTACTGTCAGTTTAGCCCTTCAGTTCGTCTTTCGTTCAACCCTTTTCAGATCTGCGATTAATCTCCGATCGTCGTCCGCCTCCCTCGTCTCATCTGCAGTCGGGTCATTCCATGAAATCGGTGCCTTTTCAACTTTGAAAAGTTAAAATTCAAATTATATTTAATTGCTATTTTTTCAGTAGCCAGGAATTAAAGACAGTTTAAAATGACAAGAAATTATATTGTGCCATCTCAGCTATGGAATTTCATATTTTATAACTGTTTTAGTCAAGTCCTGTTACTGGAAAGGTAACAGGGTTGACAGTAACAGGGTTGACCATTTCAAGCTAATTTGCCCATTGCTAGCTAAAACAAATGTTAGCTAAAGCACATGCTATGTACTTTGAAAGGAAATTACATGTACATATTGATTATATTATGAGAAATAAATAATTGTTTGGATTATATGTTAAAAAATGGTAACAGGGTTGACGTTGTATGCTTGTCCCGCCTGGTTCAACCTTGAAAAAACATCAAAAATAGCACATCAGAGATGAGCAAAACTTACTTGTCACTGAGCTGTTAGCATCCTGGTTCAGAGATGATGCAACCTCCTGTAAATCATGTCAAATCTAGAATGTACCGTTATTTTGATAGGGTTTTTTGGTTAGGGTAACAGGGTTGACATAAAATTAGGGGACACAGATAAATTGGTAAATATTTATTACAATTAATATATATTTTTACCAAAAACACTGTTTCACAATAAGATCATACTTAAAACAATATGTAAATGTGAACATTTTAACATTTTGCCAACATTTTACAAATTAAAAGTCCTGCTGATGTACCACAACAACAGTGAGGGACAGGCCAAAAACCTCACCCTCATCAGCTTAAAGATCATTTTTAATTATTAAATAATAATAATATTTAATTGATTTTAATTTGATGTTTTATTGAGGAGAGAAGACATGGTAATGTTATATTTTCAAATTACATCTTTGTTTGTTGTTACTGTAATTTTATGACTGATAATTTCTTGGGGACACAAAAGGCACCGATTTCATGACCCAGTCGTCTCGACAATATCAACAAGGCTCGGCCCAAATGTTATGAACACACGGTTCTGTAACTGCTGGACCAATACCCCTCAGAACTAGTTATTCCGGTGACATCATCTCATTGTTGTTTCCAGTTGACGCTCAGCCATGAATGAATGAAAAAAAACGAAATGGAAGATGTCAGTCGAGCTGCAGCCGCAGTCCCGGGTGTTTTGTTTTCCCGGCGCGTCGTAATGACAGTGTTTGTCTTCGGATCCCCCGATGTGTCATTCCCGTCATATTCAGTCACTCTTCAGGGTTTTGTTCAGCTGTCATATTGCGTTAGTCGCCACCAAAACACCGCCGAGCCGCTCCATTCCTCCATTTGTCCGTAAGTCTGTGTGTTCATTTGTGTGCTCTCGCTGCTGTTTTACCAGTCGGCGTTGTCGTTTAAAAAAAAAGAATTATTGATTTATAAAGTACTTGTCCTTGACAGGCCACTTCAGTGGTTCTACACATGGTCTTTTTCATGAATTACACCAAAAATCAAAATCTTATATAAAAACACGTCTATTCATAAGGAACAGTGGGCAGAGTGGCTGATATGTGACAGTCCTCAGCAAAAGTTACCAACTTTCAATGCAGTGTATAGCAAATATTGATTATTTACCCATCATGCATCAGAAGGGTCTTCATTTGTCATTGTGGGATAAAGGACAACACAGACGAGGAACAGGATAGAGTTGGTTTAAAGTGATTTTAAATCGTATTTGTTGATACTCAAAACATATTTCAAGCTTTAAACTCTCAATTCCTGCTCAGGGGTCGAGCCAGCATCTTATAATCGGAAGGTCGCTGGTTCGATTCCCTTGGTTTGCATGTCGAAGTGTCCTCGGGCAAGATACTGGACCCCAAACTGCCATCAGTGTATTAATTACTGTAAGATAAATGTCGTAATTGTAAATACCTCTTATAACTCTACCGATAACTTGAATTTCTTTGAGTTTCTGTCACGGTGGTCAGTTTTGTTTTGTCTTGTTTTCTTTCCTTGGCGTGATGTCGTCGCCGCAGCAGAAAGACGCACCTGTGCATCATCATCTCATCGATTTTTACTCCATGAGCCCGGTCTTCCCATCGCTCCTTCTGTATCTCCAGCGTCTCTCTGCTCAGCGGTCGGCCTTCCACCTGTGTCTCCTGCACCTTTCTAGAAAACCCAATGAGACCATTTTACACCCACGTCTTCCTCAGATTCTTCCTCACCTTGTGGGTCCAAACACAACAAATCCAAGATGATAAAACCAAAACGTTTTTATGCTATACCTCCGATTTGTGTGTTCTGAACATCCAGGGCCGCCACCATTAATACAGCGGCAGGTCGTAGTGAATCAGCTGACATTGAAGGCAGCATGGGTATTTGGACTGAGGACATTAGTCAGTGGCCTCCACTTACTGATGAAGGTACCTTTTATATGGATAGCACTCTTAATATTGTTCAGATTTTACATGTTAGACATTGTTTATGACCATAGTCACAAGAGGTAACGGAGAAATTAAGTAAAACCGTGTCCATCGGCCACATTTCAAGTTATTAAGACTAACGTTTGTCTGCACTAGCCAGTGTAATAATTTAAGAGCTTCAGAACAGTTACATGAGTAAAAATACAGTTTGTGTTTTAGTTTTTTGAGGTTTTCAAGATCATTTCATTAATCGCCCGGCAATGCACAAACTACAGCTCACTAACAGAGGGTCAAAATTACTATAATAACAATATGCATTAGGCCTGTAGTGTCCCCTGCACACCCAGTAAGTGTCTGTACAATGTGACGTCTCAGACGGAGGCACTCTTCACACAGGCTCGTGTGTTTTGCATTCGTTTTTTTTTTCCAAAGTCGAAGTGTGAAGTTGGCGACGACGGCTGGAGCTGCAGCCGAGAAACCGCACAGGTTGTTCCAGATATTCTGAGGCGTCACTGTCAAAAGTGACATGACGTTGCAGAAAAGTGTTACCACAGGCTTGTTTTCGAATGTGCGGATGTCGAAGGAAGATGCCGGTGACTGGGCTTCTTTTTCGGAATACCCGCAAATTTGTGGAAGCAATGAAACGTAGGATAACGATCACCTATAATCCATCATAAAATGAGTGTGCCATTATAACACATAGCTTCAACACAGGACAGGGACGAGGCTGCACATGTCAGAGAAGGATTCAGACTTTGTCGTGAAAAACAGAGCAGCAAACCAGACCGATGAGCTGAAGCAGCGAGTGATGGTGTTGACTCTAGTAGAATACTAACGGCCCTTTAAGTTAGTTTAATCTGTGTCGACAGTGTAGTTCTATAAACGACGGCTGTGTTCGGTTGTGCTGAAAATGATGGTGGTGCTGAGAAGAAACAATAGGAAATACATAAATAAAGCAATTAGGGGATATAATTGATAATTATAGCAACCGGTGTGCGACGTGTTTATGACGGCTCGTTTCAAAACAGGCATCTGATCTGAGAATAGACTCAATACACACAAAAGCGCAGCTAAACTCGCCAGATCTGTAGATATAAAGTGGTTTCAGGGGGTCGCGACCTTCCCCACACATCGTCCCATTTGATGATTCATCAACATTTTGTTTGCTCGTATTATGTTTTCCATTCACTCTTTGCGCTCGCTCCCTCAAAGGCAGCCTTTTATTTCAACACGGAAAAAGACGGGAGCCGTACGAAATGGACCTGATTGATTCTGACATAATAACTTTTTCAGGGGAGCATTATGATCCTGGGTGAACAGGTGTGAACAGAAATCATTCATGTAATGGTTAATCATTACAGGAGGATCTTCTGAAAAGCAACCGCGCACACGATTATTTATTTCTGTTCCACGTTTTCTTTTTGTGTTGGGGTTACTTTCACTCCCCCGCGTTGATGATGTAATCTAGGGCAACGAATTTTGAGGCAGATGTACATCGCAACCTCTCCCGCCCTGGAACGCACCTCTAACACCCGAACACGTAACGCGTGTGAGTAATAAAAGACGACGAGTTCTGCTGCAGCCCTTCTGGTGGGTTTGGCTCCTCGAAAATGAGGCTCTGACAGGGGATGAGATGGTGCCGAGCGCCGGTCCTGTCAGAGTACCAACCCCACGCCATGAATCAGACGAGGTGCTGGCGTAGAGAATGGGGAGAAGAGGAGTGAGATGTAATTGATGGTGTAAAAACGTATGATGGGGTGAGCATAAAACGGGGGCAGAGAGGAAAAAACGTCGCTGTCATGGATCACGGGCGGAGGAAATGAAGTCGTAACACTGCCAGATATGGCCATTACCATGCAAGTAGGCCCGTGTAGGGGTTTGAAAAATGCCTCGGTCTAATGCAGCACGTTGCTGTTGTCCGCCCGAAAAAACCCCCTCGTCAAACTTATGCTGATTTTTGTGTTCGAATTTGAGAACATTTCATGCTTCTCTGGGGAGTGAGATAAAAAAAAATTCCCTCCTTCTGTATCAGACAACCCTTCAAAATCCATTGGATGAACTAGAAGACGCATGATAATCAAGCTGATAGCGAGGTTTGTATTTTCGTGGATGGGTTATCTCACTGTGCGAACAAAGTCTTGCACACGCTGAACTCCACACTCATCGCTGTCTCTTTGAGTATCGGGGGTTTTTCATGACTTAGACGGGCTTGTCACTCGGCGTGAACCAGCACCACCTTGATTACAGTGGGAGGGAAGCGCCGTTTGTTGCCAAGATAAATGTAAGAAAACGAACACAAGGACAAGAATGACCCTCCTGTGTTCGCCTCGCCGTGTGTTCCATCAGACCCCTACCAAATCAGATCCAACAGGAAGTCGCATGCAATGATGCCGCTGTATTGATTTTAATTATCCCATTACTGAGCCTGGAGGTCCTATAAAAACAGATAAGCTAAAGACCTCCAACTAATTACATACGGAGCGGCATCATGCATTTATTTTGCTGTTGATTAAAGTTGCTTCGATTTATGTTAAATAACAGTGTGATTCAAATGCAAAACATATCGGCTTTGACAGCGAGGGAGCTTCAGAGAGACAGAGAGAGGCTACTGTGGCCCTTTGTCCACTGGCTTCCTGACTGAAAATAACACTGTGTTGGTGGGGAAGTGTTTGCTAAGCGTACAGTATTGTTCAGGAAGGCCGGTTTGAGTACTGGACCCACGAGTCTTAAAGCAAACCAGGTGCCAAAATGCTGCAAAGCTATTTATAATAGAAGGAGAATTGATAGATTTTAGAAAGAAAACAAGAGCTGTAGAGAGAAATAAAAGTTCTAAGTAGAACCATATAAGGTTCTTCGGCTTGTCCTCATAGGAGAACCCTTTTTGGCTCCAGGTAGAACCTTTTATAAAGGTGGAGGGTTCTACCTAGAACCCAACATAAAGGGTTATACCTAGAACTGTGTGTGTAAGGTTCCACCCAGAACCCCCCATGAGAGGTTCTACAATGAATCCATACAGGATCTTATACCCATGCTTTCAACAATCCCTGAAGAACCCTTTCTCCAAAAAAGGGTTCTCTGGATCAAAATGGTTCTTACTGGAACCGTTAGTGTTACCAAGAACCCTTGTAAAACTGTTTATTCTGGAAAGGGTTTTTCAGAAGCATACTCTGATCAAGATGGTTCTCACCTGGAACCGTTAGTGTTACCAAGAACCCTTCTAGAACCCTTTAATCAGGAAAGGGTTATCTGGACCTAGATAGTTCTGTACTGGAACTGTAAGTGTTACTGAGAACCCTTTTAAAACCCTTTATTCAGGAAAGGGCTTCTAAGGATTCAATGAGATCAAAATGGATCCATACTGGAATCTTATACCCATGCTTATCAACAATCCTTTGAAGAACCCTTTATTCAGGAAAGGGTTTTTAAGGGTTCTCTGGATCAAAATGGTTCTTACTGGAACCGTTAGTGTTACCAAGAACCCTTTTAAAACCCTTTATTCAGGTAAGGGTTTTTAAAGGGTTCTCTGGATCAGAATGGTGCTGACTGGAACCGTTAGTGTTACCAAGAACCCTTGAAAAAACGTTTCTTTGGGAAAGGGTTTTTCAGAAGCAAATGGTTCCAGGTAGAACCTCAGCCCTTGTAGAAGAACCCTTTTGGAACCCTTATTTCTAAGAGTGTAGGATAGAGGTGTAGGGCAAGTGTTGAGGCAGCAATCGCTACTAGCTTGCTGATGTCTTAGTCGCTAACTGGCTAGCTAGCTGATGTTACATTGTTATTGCTGAATTGTGCATGACAGTCCTTCATTTTGACTTATTTCAATGTCTTATTTCCCCCCTGTGATGTCATGTGACACCCTAAATTTAACTAAAGTCCAGTACTGAAGTCGCTTCACTTGGTACCGGTCCTCTGATATCAGTGCAGACTGGCAGCAGGAACACGGGTCGGTAATGTCAGCCCCATAAAGCACAGCTGCGTCCGTTTACATAAATGCCATCAAGGACAGCTGATGAGGGTCTTGAAGGGTCGACCCATTTCAGAGGAAGAGATTTCAACCACTACCTTTGTTCTGAGGGCCAAAGGGGAGAGATAGAAATTAAGACATATGTACAAATGTCACCTCTGGCTTTCAGTGTGGACAGGAAAAACTGAGCTCACAGCACAGCTATCATTAACCCGTGTTCATTTTCATTTTGTCGGAGGACTTCTGCGTAAACGCGACCTGAAAAAATGCATCTGGCTGTGGGCTTTTTTCACACATGAACAGCATTTTTTTTCAGATTTAGCCGAGAAAGTGTGAGGCGCGGTCTCACAAGAGACGCGGGAACAAAAAAATGCCGAGAATATAAAGAAAAAAAAAAAAGAAAAAGGGAAGAAAGACTGTGTGAGTGAGGGGAAGAAATAGGAAGTAGCAGAGTGGAAAGGTGAGGGCGTGAAGCTTGAATGCTTCAGCGCCATTGCCACCACAAACAGTGCTGACCTGGAAAGCCTCTGTATGGTGGAAATCAGCTTTAAGAAACCCTTTTAGAGACCTCCTCAGGGGATTAATACTGTTTTGGTGTTTGGGGTCTCTCTCTCTCTCTCAGTCTGTTTGTGTGTGTGTGTGTGTGTCTGTGTCCATCACATGTGTGTGTTTTCTATAGCATGTGTCGAGAAGCCCGTGTGAGGCAGATAAAGGGAGCATGCAGTGGATTTCCTGTGCATGCATGTGTGTGTGTGGGAGAGAGAGTGCAACCGAATCAGAGTCGGAGAGTGAGAGGAAAGGCTGATTGGCGTTTTAGTATTATGTAGAGGCAGAAGATGCAAGGGAGGCGGAAATAATTTCATTGGTTGAATTAAACCTCAATGGGCCACAGTGCGTGATCCACAGTTTTTTTTTTCAGAAGTTAACTAAACCTAAATGGAGGGAGGGAGCTCCAGTCTAAACATAAATACAACTGTCAGAGCAGGAGCATGTTTTTTTCATTCCCTCCATGATCTTTATTTCCTCCCACCCCTCCTGTGCTGGACCATTGGAGCACGAAGCGGTTAATAATTACAATCCACCAGTTGGGGAATTTCCAACTCATGACTCTGAATGGAATGCAGCATTAGCTGGGAAAAGAAGAAAAAAAAAAGCAGCACTCTTTTGGCTGTGAAAAATGTTAATTTAATGGGTAATTAATTCTCTTTTATAATAACGTGGATGCTGTTTGTGTGCGTTTGGACATTTCTTCCTCACGGCTGTGATAACATTGTTCCCGCCGAAGTAACTCTTGATATCTCAGAAAGCAGTGACATCATTAAGTGGAGCAGGAGACATGAGAAATCAGACAATAATACAGCTAGCATACCTCCACCAAGGCCCAACAGTCCCCTTTAAAGGGATATTCCGGTGTAAGTTTAATCCGTCTAAAACACCTTGACATCGAGTAAGACTCCCCCTCGAGAGGTCAAGTTAGCTGACCGCTAGCTTAGCTAGTTTTAGCAACCTCAGAAAAGACCTCCAACTAGAAACCGCCATCAAAAAGCCACAATTAATGGTGAGAACAGCAGCAAACTTCAGCAACAGTACATGTACAGTCCCAGCACACAGTACGAAGCATCAAACATCTGCTAGCTTTGCTGGATTTGTATTAAAAACACAGCACAACTCACTCTCTCCTCCAGCAGCCTGCCTGTGTGGGGAAGCCCTGACGAGTCGATTACCGAATGCAGTAGATTTCTGCAGCTCAAGGATGAAAATGTCTGATTATTACTCCATTGAATACTCAGTTCTTATTATTGAGAGCTGACAGGGAAAATAACGGAAGTAATGGAGTAAGGGTGAGTTGAGCTGTGTTTTTAATACAAATCCAGCAAAGCTAGCAGATGTTTGATGCTTCGTACTGTGTGCTGGGACTGTACATGTACTGTTGCTGAAGTTTGGTGCTGTTCTCACCATTAATTGTGGCTTTTTGATGGCGGTTTCTAGTTGGAGACATAAGCTGCAGTGTATTGTTATCGTGCGGTCTTTTCTGAGGTTGCTAAAACTAGCTAAGCTAGCGGTCTACTAACTTGACCTCTCGAGAAAGACTTGACCTCTCAAGGGGGAGTCTTACTCGGTGTCAAGGTGTGTTAGACCATGGATTAAATTTACACCGGGATATCCCTTTAATTCAGTCAAACCTAATCCAATATCATAAATACATACTTTTTATATGAATCCCTGTCAATTCCCCATTTTTGTTCACCCAGATCTGTGCATTATTCCCTGAGAAATTAACTAAAATGTTGAAAAACACCCTATCTTGCAACGTTAAACAAAGCGAGAAAAAAATCTGTGCCTTTATCAGGATCCGCACCAACAGTTAACATGGTCTGTTCCGGGCTGAGACACATCCTTCATCCAACTTAAGTGGAAATCTGTTCTGTAGTTTTTTTCTTTAATCCTGTTGACCAACCAACCAACTGTGACATAAAGGATTATAACAAAATATTTTCGGTTGTGCTCACTTGTTTTATGTCCAAATAAATTGGTAGAAATAACAGCAGAAGTGTCGTATTGTCTACAACCTGTCTGTCATCTGAACAATCTGGGTTCTTGCCACTCTTGCTGTGTTTCAGTGGATGTTATCGTATCCGATGCGCAGTCCAGTCAACGGAATCAAATGCTGGCAGACATTTCAACCCATGATACATTCACTCTTAAAGTCAAAGCAGTTTTTATTTATTTATTTAACCCTAACCCTTATTTTTTTAACATTTATAAGTGTGAAACCACTGGGTGTTTTTAAGGAAAACTCAAAAAATCTTCTCCTACCCCTAACTGCATCCACCTTCGTCACAATAGTTGACTGATGATTGGGTTTGCCGATCTAACAATGGCCAGACTTACAATAAAAGAGATCCCAGTTGCAATAAATGATAATGAATTATTGTTTAACTAAACATCCAATCTGCAAGGAAAAGGAGACGGAGCGGAGATGGGCAGATAAAGAGAGAGGAAAAACCTCCCTTTTGCATTCTTTGACAGCTCGTCTTGTCAGCCCTTCCCCTAATCGTGGGACAGGGAACGGACACGGTCCAGTGAAGAGCTAATTATCACTGACAACAAACGACACATCAAACAGGTATTATGTGAGCTGCATGAGGCCCGCCACACTCGGCGGATCTCCACCGACTGTTCTCACGACTCTGGATGCTAGATTACTTCTGACAGAAAACATACAAATAAAACATTACCAGGGCTTACAGGGAGAGCTCGCAGAGATACCCACTGAGTAAATTATTCATACATTGACTTACTGAAGGAATGAAAGCTTCTGTCTTTCCTCTAATCCCCAGCAAAGCTTTCGGTAATAGTGCAGTGCTCAAGAGTTGCCTCTCACAAGGCTCTATTCATCAAACTTTCCAATGTATGAAATCAGTGTCTGACAGGCTTTTGAAATCCTGCAGCTCCCGCATTATTATAGCGTTTAGCCTCAAACAGGCTCTCAATCTAATGACTTCTCTGCGATGGTGATTGCTTTGATTTTAATTGGGATGTTCTTGGGGTGCTGGTGCTTCTAATCCAGCTGTCTCCCACCAGTTAGACAAGGGTTGCTCCCGGTGAGCCTTTATTCCCGCTTTGAAAGCCATCACAGGGGTAGTATGGTTGCCCTGTTGGGTTTTCTGACGGGGGGATGGAAGGAAGGGAGGGGTGCCATATGTCACAGAGGGGTGCCTTGTGTTTCTCAGTGAAGTCATGGGTAATTGAGAGATGAAGCGTAGAACCCATCGACGTGGGAGGAAAAGTCTCAAATGGACGACGTCCTTGGTCTCTGGAGACGGGGTTACGGTACAGTAAAGCACCATTTAGCTTGTCCATCCTTGAAAAAGACTAAGCCATGACCCCTCTGGGGACAAATAAAGAGCAGGAAAGGGCTTACCTGCTGCATATCTATCTCTGCAGACAACTGAAGGATCACACCATAGTTTAGGTTTTTTTGTTCCGCTGTCCTGCGGTGAGAATCGTCAAGATCAGCCCTCGAAACAACCAGACTTCCAATTTTTTAGAGAGAGTTTTCAGGAAAACAACTGTGAGAGCAGCTTATTACGACCCGTATCTACGCTTGTTGTTAGGTGGCAACCTCGAGCGACCAGTTCTTATTACGCCAGCAGTGGAGGAAGTCATGTGAAGTAGTATAAAGAGCAAAAAAAGTCTGTCGGTAGAAACAGCTACAAGACTTTCATCCAGGAGACCACTGCTTGGTGAGTCATTTTAAACTTGCTATGTAGTTACATCAGTATGTTTGTAACTGAATTTCACCCAAACCACGATGTTTTCCCAAACCTAACGAAGCTGTGGCTGTACAGAGAAGGTCCGGTACGCCGTTTGGTCAAGTTTGACTGTTTTCGGTGGGTTTTTTTTTTTCAGAGCAGCTGAAATTCCCATCGTGAGGAAAAGTTGTACCGACTTCTCGAGCGCCGGAAACTTATTTTCAGCCGGCCATGTGGGGGGGGAAAAGAAATGCAACGGGAGATATGAGGAGTGAGAGTCGGAGAAAAAGAAATGCAAATGTATTCCAATCCAGGCGCTGGATCCTGCTAACAAAGGCGTGTCCTTCAGAAAGCCCTCCGTGTCTAGACTGAACCTGCATCTAATTTTTGTCATTGTCCCCCGTGCAGCAAATTGAATGATGTTTTCTGAATGAAATTTGCTGAACAAAGAATTTCAGGTGTCACTATGATTGAGGTGGCGACTGCGAGTTATTCCTTTTGCCTAAACGGCCATAACTCAAAAAGTTCTGCTGATTATACGCAACCAGTCGGGAGCAAATTGATGTTTTTCCTTATTTTCTTCAATAAAGGCGGATTTATCATAGAAACAAAACGGTATAATTGAGACACCGAATGTATTACTTACGCCTGATATTTGTTTTTGGCTCCACAGTGTTTACGTGACAACGAGAAAACAGTTGCATCCTTTTTTTACCCTCCGATTTTGAATTTCCAGTCCAGAAAAGTGAGCTGAGATGGTGCAAATGGACCAAACAGTCAGATTGAATAGGTGTTAACAGTGATTTGGCAGTCCATAACATGTTCATCTTATATTCTGTGATCCAATTCGAATTGAAGAATGGAACACACCCCCTTAATTCCAGCTCCAGACCCCAAAACAGGAACCTGTTCCTGATGAAATCCGCACAAATTTTGATGCAAAGCCTCCAATTTCTTTTACTAATAACTGTTGATTTCTTATATTGTTCTGTTGCTCAGAGGTGTCTTTGTCTCTTTTTGTTCCCTTTCAGTTGTCAGTTTAGTCGAACTGTGGCGCAGCACTTTGTTCTTGATGTGCAAGACAATATCTCTTATAAAATCACATTCATTTTTCGACAAAACCCAAAACATTCAAAAAGTATAGAGCCATCTGTCTCTACCAAATCAAAGTTTTGTTCCAGGCAATTTCAAACTTTAGAGCGACGGTGTATTTTTTACATTAGAATTTTTATATTATGACTCGGGCAAAATATAATGGTTATTTTTTTCAGTATCAATCTGCTGATTATTTTCCAAAGTGGGGCAAAGGCTCCAGTTTCAATGAGCAGAAAGTGACGTCTTCAAATTGCTTCTTTTGTCCAAACAACAGTCTAAAAACCCCAAAAAACATTTTCCATTTACTAGCTTAAATTACAAAGAAAATCAGTGTCGTATAAAAGACTGAACATCGTGTTACCGAGAACACTTTGCTGAACACAAAGTGGATTGGTGACGTTCTTTACTGAAGGTGAGACACTGCAGGCAAAAACATCGATTTTTCCTGCAGTGGTCAATTTTGAGATTTTGAGCCAGTTCACTCCCTGAACATGTAATCTTTCAAACTAGCATAAAGAAAATATCCTAATTATACATTAATGTGTATATTTAATCACATTTTGTCTGCTCGCGGCGTTAGATTTGTGACTGAAATAACTAGTCAGATCCTTGGTAATAACAATATACAACATCCCAAATACATGAAAATGGATAATTTATGAACACAACAGGTATATATAGTCTTCCATTGCAGAGAAATGGAGACAACAACATAAACAGACACACAAATTTGCTAGCAATGCTTTTCTAATAGAAATGTGTGGATTTTCGAATATAAATCTTTAAATGCCATTTTCTCAAAATGAGTTTTTTCTCATACTCCAAGTAAAAAATCTCCACTTCAGTTGCACCTATATACACTAAACTTTCCAGTCTTGCACCCAGCTATATTATGAAGACATTTACAGAGGGATTTGTAAATATATTATTCCTAGCCTGATTTATATAACATTTTATCCCAAAAAACATGGCAAAAATCGATTTTTTAAGGCTACTGACAGTATTTTCTGATTTACAGGATAACAAAAGTAGATATCCATAAATCCCTCTGTAATTTTTTTCCCATCTAATATGTCAACAAAAGGAAAAAGGAATTTTTAACCTGGCTTTATCCCATGATCAGATTTTGTTTTTTAAAATATATGCAAATGAGCGCATATTTCATTAGATAATGCCTCATTTGCATATTCAAACATTAAAATACAATAAACTTGCAATACATTTTTTTCTCATCTAATCATAAGTGATCAACTGAGAAAGTTTCATGGTGATACCTATTATTTAAAAAAATGACCCTATTCACCTGTAGTGTCTCGCCTGAAGTTGTTTTATCTGTCGTGTTTGTCACCAAACGTAAAGGAAAAGGGAAAAACTTAAAGAAAAGTATGAGTAACACGGCACGTAGTAGTATGACTTTCTCGGCACACGCACTAAAAATGGATTCAGGGGTGAGTCTGCCCCTGAAATTAGATCTAGCTGCAGGTAACCTCTGCCACTGTGAGTCATTCCCTGCTCAGTGTGATTCACAGACGAGTACTGATGGATGGATACCCAGACGCTCTCATGAACGATGGTGGTCTCTGTCAGTGGTTGTCGACCATTTTTGGCTCATGACCCCCCCCAAAAAAAAAAAATCATGGCAAGGCGAACCCTCGGTTAGCTCCGACTCTAAATTATGTTTTTTTATTTTCCCTTCAGAAACTTCACTTGACTAATTATTGAGAGAACCCCTGCAGGCTACAGGTATTCATTATACTACCAGAGCAGGACATTCATCACAAAGATTTAAAAGTTGATAATAAATTTATGTTGGAATTTTTTTTTTTTTTTTAAGATGCTATCAGTCATCATGTCGCACTCTCCCGAAAATCTTTCTCTGCATTGTTCTACATTCCACTGCTGGAATCAACGTGCTTTCTAACATTTCCGCGGCGTCTTCGTCAGGAAAACAAGGAGCTAAAGATCCATTAATCCAGATAGATCTATCAGTTAAAAGATCAACAATCCAATGTGATCGATGGAGAGTGAAAAAACATTGGTTCATATCATCATTTATAAGATGAGCCTTTATTTTGAAAATCCTAAACATTCAAACAATGCTAGCACAAGGCCGATGCCAGCAAGGCTGCCAAGAGAAAACAGGATGAGGATATTTCCTCCACCCTCGCCGTGTGGAAATACTCTGGAATTTGGAGAAAAGACACCGCGACAGACAAACGAAGCATCGGAAGTTCAACCGTGTTGTTCGGTTGGAAGATGTAATGACTTTTACCAGCAGTGAGTGAGAAAAAGTTCAAATACATGAGTAGAGGAATAATCTGCTAGCTGCTAGGCTAATATATGCATTGTAACATGCCATTGGCTTAAGCTAACAACGGTGACTATAACAAAAACAACTCCCCTGAATTGAATCGAAATCGTATCGTGACAGATTTCGTTGTTCAAAGAATCAATATATCGTATCGCATAACTTCTGTACGTTTGTAACTGAAGGTACAGAAGTAACAGAGTTATATAAGCCGAATCACAATGTTGAACAGTGGTATGTTGTTTTGTGGGAGTCAACGTATTCGATTGTTCTGATATGAGGATATATTGCATTCTCGAGTCATCAACCGAACCACAATGTTTACCTGAACCTGACCAACAAGTTTTTTTTGCCTAAACCTAACCAAACTGCGACTGTACGAAGACGGTCCGGTACGCCTGTTGCTGGTTGCTTTGGGAACAGTGGTATGTTGTTTTGTGGGAGTCAACGTATTCAGTTGTTCTGATATGAGGATACATTGCATTCTCGAGTCACGTGTGATCGTAATCATCCGGCCGAACTGTAAATAGAAGTGATACAAGAAGAAGATAAAAAGCGGCTGAAGCAAAAGAAGCATATTGAAAGACGCTGGCATGCTTTCTGTGGAGTCTTCACTCGCAGCAAACCTAAGATACCCGTGGCTATCAATTCGCTCCAAAGTGTGCACACTCACACAAACACACCCTCTCTTTGTGATGATATGCTCCCACATGCACTTTTGTGTTGAATCGCTCCTGATTTCTGACTCGCCTCCCTCCCTCCCTCTTTTTCTCCCTTTCTCATATCACCTTTGTGCGCCAGGCTTTGTGAATATTTCTCCTCTGAACCTCTCAGTAAGTTTTGACAGGGGGCCCTCTTCTATCTGAACTGATTCCAAAAGAGGGGAAATGTAAAGCGCCGCATCTATTATTGAACAACAGCACAACCTGGGAAGCCTCCGCGAGACATTTACATTTTATGGCCTCTGTCGGTCTCTTCGGTAAGCAGTCACGCCGGAAGGTTCGGACACGTGCTCGTTCGTGCATTTCAATACAAATCAAGCGACGCGAAATCTTGCATTTAGCGTTGTTTCTAGGTGAATGAAATGGGTACATTTTAATTTTCCAGCAGCCCTTCGCGAGCTTCCCCTACAGCCTCGCCTGGGGTTGGACGTCATTTATACACGAGGTTCAGGCGGGTCATGAAAAATGCTATTTGATACCAACTATATTTTGCACTACCTCGGCTACATGCGGTAGCGAGTAAGTCCACGGCGCATACTGTATCCGTCCCTGCACCCGATGGCTCCCTCTGCATCAATCCTTTAAACTCCATGATGGGGGGATTTAATGATAAATGACAAGGACACACATGGCTCGGAGGAAGGTGTGGTATAATTCCAATCATTTTAATAAGTGCCTTTGTGGGCCCGTGAAACTGCCGTACGGTATTTCCGCTGTCTTACGGGGCCTGCAGTGATCTGAGCGGTCACTAACCTATTAGAATGTAAGAACGCTAGGGGAGAAAAAAAAAAAATGGAGTCGTCTATTGTTGCCGGAGAAATATTCTGTGACAGCAACATTGTGTTTGCATCCCGTTTTAATTTGTACGTCTTCTCCTTTAGAAGATTAATTGAAAATAGAAACACCACAATGCTTTCAAGGTTAATACAACACATGCTCAATTAAGTGTGTGTGTGGTGGGGGGGGGGGATACGACGCAGCTGTACTGTATTTCACAAGGCTTCGCTGGCAGAAGCCATACTATTTTCCATGCTTCCTAATGATAAGCTTTCTCTCCCCCAGTTATTTGTAATTAAGTTTCTTCTCAGCATTTAGTTAGAAAGATGTCAAAGAGGAGAACGGAGGAGGGGAAGGGTGGAGGGGGGGGTGATCTCGTGAGCTGGGGGGGATGAAGCTGCCCTACTCCTGAATAAATGCAGAGGGTGAACAGGCTTAGTGAATTTCAAAGTCACCCAGGCGGCTTAATAGCTTTCCTAAATGACTCAGCACATTATTTCCAGTTGTACAGTAGTCCATTACACGGTGCGTTACCATACCCATACAGGGTTAGGACTCCCTCCCTCCTGTCCTTCTGGCTCAGGCCTGGCATGTGTTCAACAAACCACTTGAGCCTGAATGCAAAATTAAGTCCCTTGGCTATAACTTTGAGGACAGTTCGGTCTTTTTAGTGCTTACCCCGGGAGCCCGGAGCCTGTCAGTGACACCCGTAACCCTTCTGCACCGCGAGCTCTGATGGCAAAGGTGATAAGCTAAAAAAGTGTATTGCGTTGGCCACGGGGCGTGGATGTGGATGGAATGAGACAGAAAAGAGGGAGATAAATAGAGGAGGAGGGAGCAAGAGAGAGCAATTAGTGGTGCTCTACAGCATAATCCCTAGGAGACAAGGCCCATCAATCATGTTACTAATCCTTTGTTTCTCAATAAAGATAACCATGCTGCAGGGAGTTAACATTTTCTTAATAAGTCATCCCACTATAGTGCACCTGAAATGCCAGATTGGCCCAGAATTATTCTTATCCTTTATGCATGACATTGAGTTGATAAGAGGGGCGCTGCGACATACCCAACGAGTATGTTTTTCTTGTTGTTCGGATGATAGCAGAGCTAGCAGAGGATGGAAGGAGATGGTTGTCTGGTCAAACCTCAGGTGGGCTCTTTGTTACTTTATCAACAAGCGCTGCGATCTAAAAGACAAAGTATTTTGTTTTTCAGCCTCCCCCACGAGGACTTTTTATGATCTGACAACCTCATCGGCAGGACTAGCCTTTATTGTTCAAACGGCTATTCCAATTTCTAGCAAGAAAAACAAGAAAGTGCTGCACAAGAGAGGTGTGCACACTCGGCTGTACCCCAGGAAAGCAAACTAATTTGTTAGCGATATGTTTCTAGCGATGTGTATATGGGTGTGAGCTAGACTTGTAGTCAAGACCGCCTAAACCGAGACCAAGACACTACCAAGACCAGAGAGTATCAAGACCAAGACCAAGACCAAGTCAAGACCAAGACTTGTTCAGCTCGAGACCGAGACCGAGACCGATACCGAGACCAAAAAAAGACTAGTTTTTTGCCATTTTGCATGAGTTGTAGAACCCGCACGCAGGTGCACCAAAAAATGCATTAAATTAAATGCAAAATACAAATAGTTTATAGTACAAATAGTACAAAATTGTACTTCAAATTGTACATTAACAAGAGGAAGAACTGGTCACCTTGATGTGTGCAATGGCATCTCAATTATAACACACTTTATCAAGTTGTAGTTGTAGCTGTAGTTCAGTGGGACAAGAACAATATAACACAGACATCACAAAGAACAGATACATAAACATATACATTCAAACTGTAGAACAAAAGGCATACTACATCATGAATGCATTTATGTCTTGAGTAGACTTGTAGTCAAGACCGCCTAAACCGAGACCAAGACACTACCAAGACCAGAGAGTATCAAGACCAAGACCAAAGACCGTCGAGGCCGTGACAAGACCAAGACCACGGAAAAGTGGTCTTGAGACCGAGACCGGTCTCGAGAACTACAAGTCTAGTGTGAGCCGCCACTAAGCCTACCCTATCCCAAGATTCATTGCGCGCTGAAGACGGTTGGATTTGTTTTTCCAAAAGACAACTATGGTGGACACACGGAGCGTAACAGCCAGTAAATACACTTCTTAATGAAAGTATGGGGTTTCAAATCACTTGAATAACAAATCAAGGGACCCCAATACTATCAAGGACGCTCGGCGACAGGAGCAGAGCTTCGTGATGTAGGTTAAGGTAAAACTTTAATACATTACCTCGTCCTGAACATTTCTGCCTGAGTCAGGTAGATTTCCACTGGCAGTGATGGTTGTTTAACAATGAAGACAACTTCCACGACCCCATGCTATTTCACACCTCATCAAACCACGTTTTTTTATCAGTGTTTCAACTGAGAGAGACCCCTCACGGCAGAAACGAGATGAAATGTTACATGAGCGATGAAACGCTCGGGTGAGTAAATGGTTAAAGGCAACCAGAATTAAGAAGTTGAGGGAGGTTATCTCTGTGTCAAAGTCACACATTTTGGTTGCTCCGAGCACGCCAGAAGCCTCCACTTAAAGCCGGCGATGGCAGGTTTCCGCTGGGGAACCGCTCAACATTGGTAACTCACCAACGCTCGTGTGCTCAGCTAACTTTTCCTGGATGAGCCATCAAGATGCACTGCAAACTTTCCCCCAGATGAAGGTAAAGCATCGCTGTTCAAATACCTGATCAAACAAGCTTAGGTTAGATTGAAGATCTAATTGCGAGCTGTACCTTTAAGGCATATGCTCTGGTATTATACAGTGAAAAAGAGATAAGCTCAAATATTCATTATGATAGCCTAAAGGCATCGCTTCAAGAATGAACCACCCTTCAGAGGAGCATAAAGGGAACGCCAGGAGGCAAATAACATATCTCTTGGTTCCTCGACTCCCAGCTAATCTCGCATGTTTTCTGTTGAAATAACATTTTCTTGAAAAGTCCACGCGGACGACCTCTGTAAAATCAAGTCAGCTCCAAATTGAATGAATTCACTCGCGACCTTGGAGGCATTGCTTTGTCCGATTCACTCCGCTTTCCTCTTTATGATACAGGCTCGATCTATCCATCATGTTCTCTTGTTCACCTTTGTCTCAGAAACAACATCTCTCGCACCTTGTTTTTTTTTTTCTTTTTCCCCCCTCCGTCTTTCTATCATCCCCTCCTCTCTATCATGTCAGCCGTCTCCGGGAGAAGTCAGCCACGGATGTGTTGGTGTGGATGTGGCTCTGTGCTGTCATGGATGCTTCAAGGTCAAGAGTGCTTAGCTGGATATTAAAGAGACAGATGGGTGTAGAGACCGAGTGGGATGGCAACGCAATGCAATTATAACCTGTGCCCACTGACCACCGCCGCCACACACAGCACCGGAGAGAGAGACCGGCGCAGGAGGTGGGTGAGAAATAGAGATCGCTGCTATCTCGCAAACTCCGCGGAGACAATCTAATATCAGCATGAGCGTAAGTCCACAACAGTTAGAGCCCGCACGCACCCCGTGTACAAACAAACGCGTGTGTGCACACGCACGCACACATGGCACAGAGATTGTCTGATAGGAATTGTAATGGCTCATTAAAGCACCAAAGTGATCCCGTGGATGGTTCCAGGAGGAGGAAAACAGAGTGAATGATTGATACAGTGATACAGAGTGTGCTCCCTCCACCAGCCCATTAGGGGTGATTTAGAGGGACTGTGGAGTGCAACTGGAATAGAAAAGAGGCTTCTGTCTTTACATTTTTGATTTCCGACTGACTCGGTGACTGACTGAGACAGCAGAAGTAAATTGCTATGTTCTTCTGCCATCGCAAGATCTCTGTGTTGTTCATGATGGAATTTAGGAGAGCATGATTGCGATTGTTACATTGAAACATGGGTATTGTTAACACCGATACATGTACATTAAATGTGGTATACGTAGAGACCATCAACCAAGACCGTGAAAAAAAGCCTAATTATATCCAACAACTTACCCAACTAGCGAATGAATCACACAAAGATGTTGAATTCGTTGTTGTTGCCTCGTCGTTCATGTTTGAGGATTCAACTATCTGGCTGCAGGCATGCTAACGTTTCAGGCTATCAAAGTAGGTAGCCAAGTTGGCTGTATTTCATGTCTGACCAGGTGTTTTCCTCAGGTTGGAAGTGTTGGCCCGTTCGTCACAATCAGGGTAGGAAGCTCAAATTATCGTTCTGCTGTGTTCCAGGCTGCAAGTCCTATGAACATAAAGAATCTAGTCTGTGAATATTCTCATTCATCCAGGTCATAGTTATCTCAAGGAAATTGAATCGAACGCAACTGGATTTGGTTTTTGTCTTGAAGACGTTTCACCTCTCATCCAAGAGGCTTCATCAGTTCCTGCTCGCTTGACTAGGCTGGGACTAGTCCAACTAGCCGGTGTGGAGGTCCAGCTATTTAACCTCTTAGGAGGCGGTCACAAGGCCACTGATGCCTATGGGTCGTATGTGCTCCATTATTGCCAACGACAGTCGTTAGTATGGTCGTTTCCACCATCCCCAACGACCATACTAACGACTGTCGTTGTCGACTGTAGTTGGACTAGTCCCAGTCTAGTCAAGCGAGCAGGAACTGATGAAGCCTCTTGGATGAGAGGTGAAACGTCTTCAAGACAAAAACCAAATCCAGTTGCATTCGATTCAATTTCCTTGAGATAAAGAATCTAAGACATCGTTATCATTTCATTGATCAGCAACTATAGAGACAATGGATAGTGACAATCTGGATGCACCTATTTGATGCTCCATTATTAGCATCCAGCCACTTTCGAGCTAACAATTACATTTATCAACACCCATTTAAGACATATTTCTTTAAGCCTGGAGTTAATCACACTAGATGTAATCAAACAGTAAGGTTAGCTAGGATGTGGTTGAATGCTAACGTTAGCTAATGGGTTATCAAATGTGTTACTGCACCTTTCAAGATGGCCCTCTAGATTCATCTTTACAGTTGTGGATCAGGATAACAATCTGTCAGATTCCCTACGTTTGTACAACTTGCAATCTGGAACACAGAAGCACGTCATTATATGCACTCCCAGCAATGATTGATTAAACGGGAATCTGTTTGCAGTAGTACCAATGTAATTATGTCTGTATCGTTAAGAGTACCGTGCTACTCTTGGTTCACCTTGTGTTTTCTTATGAGCTATGGTTGGTGCAGGGTCGTGAATGGGGGCTGTGCATCAGTGTTGGTGACAAACTGGGCTGCAGTGAAATAATAAAGTGGCCTAGAAGAAATCTCTGTCTGAGGGGATAGTGCGTGATCAAGGCCTGGTGTAATGTGCCCGGATTGGGTGTTATTCACTATCACTAATGGTCCTGCAGCGAAGGCGCACTCCTCTGGTTTGATTAGGTTTCCATATGATGTTTCACAGTGACAATAGCACATGCATATATCACCAAGGGAGCCTCGACTTGCTCTTACTTTCTTTCCAAGCTGTACCCTCCTTTAACATGCAGTGCGAATAGATTTCACCGCCTCACGGCACAAATTAAGCATAATATAAGTGCGGGGAGTTGATAGCATTGTTGGTCAGCGCTAATGAGCGGAGGATTACTCTGCCAGGTGTGACGACTGCACAGTGTTTGGCACTTTAAGGCGCTCCCAATCCACTCGCCACTGCCTACTCGGATTTCAAGTGCTCAGCGTTGGATTACAGCGCTATTTCCACTACAGCACCCAAAATCCTTTGTGTCCGTGCCAAAAATGCAAATGCAGAGCAGGTATATTACGACTGTAATTTTACAGCTTATCGTTTTGTTTTTTGTTTCTTTTTAAACTAAGTTTTACTATTAAAGACCTTTTGAGAAGAAATAATTACCCTACTCATGTCAAAAAATGCTCCTAATAATAGAAGTGAGGAGGGAAACATCAGGGAAAAAACAGTTAATTTGCTGTTTGAATCCAGATTCCACCTCGTTTTTTTGCATCCAAATATTCATTACGGGATCTTTTGGGCTGTCATAATAAACGGCCACTCTTAAAAAATGTTTATACGTCGGGGTGGGGAATAAAGACCGACATAAAAGGTATTTTGCAGTGTGACAAGAAGCATAAACCTTTTCCTAATTAGCAAACAAACAAAAAAAAAGTGACCATTATTTGTGCAACCTATACCAGACGCCGTTTAACGATGGTGTGATTTATTTGTCACCAGCGAGGAAGTAAAACAGCAGAAAGTGAGGAATATACAAAGCAGCTGGTGCCTTCAGGTCGCGTGTGATGATCGATGTTAGACGATGGCTTTGAAGTGGAAACCTTCCCTTTAAGGAGACGATTCCTTTACGCATGTCGCCGCTGATTTGGTCGGAGATGGCTGATTTTTAAATGGCTACATCCACATAAAAGAGGGAAGAAGGGGAACTTTTTTTTTTTTTTAAAATGCCTGTAGGTCACGCACACAAGGAGGTATTGCACGCACACACAGAGGCGGACACGCAAGCATGAGTAGATGCACACTGATGCTTACATGCCATCCACTCATTACCCCGAGATGTCGTCCATATGTCAAGTACGTAGCTCAGTAACGGACGATTACACGGTGACAAACAACCGCTGATTGTAATATTTGAATCTGAATGTAAATTAAATGCTCGCTTTAATTGAACTCATATTTTAAAATCACGCTCGGCCAGTTGAATCCTCTTCCTCGTCTTCCAGGAGGCTTGATTGTGACAGTGATTAAAAATGGGAGTCGGCGCTATCGGAGATCGCGAAGCCTGACACCAGGCATTGTAAGGCACAATCACACAATGACCCCTTTGTCATTATTTACTCCTGATGATGGAGACGTCCGCGGTATGGACTCCCACATGTGTCCACATGATTGTGGGCAACAGAAGAAAACAGCAGTGCTGTGAAATGGAGCCCGGCTCATGCTGAGGCAATTGAGACAGGAAATGGGGGTCGGTGTGGGGTCATGGCATCCAAACTCAGCAATCTGAGGATTTTGTATTTCCCACAATCCCTTACTCACCCTCCCGCTCCTGCTGTCACACACACACACACACACACACACATCCAAACCCTCCCCGCCTCCGGGTCCTTTTATCCCCTGGGGGTGAGAGTGTGATATCAACCAATCTGTTCCAACCACCCCCGTAACCCCAACAGTCTCAGCAGCACCACCCCCGATCCTCGCAGCTCCTTCCCGCTCCTGCCACAGTGTGTGCCACAGCGGAGCGACAGCCACACCACAACACACTGCGGCGAGCGCTTGGACCGGCACTCGCAAAGAGGGTCAGCGAGAAGGGTTAAGTGAGCCGAGGCGAGAGAAGCGGCGGACACGAAGTCCGGCTCGGACCCCCGGTTTGACTGATATGGGTATTTGAAAGAACTTACACGCTATTAATTATCATTCGGCACATTTAAAGCAGCGGGGGGGTGACTTTTATGTATCCGTATTTGCTTAGAGGTAATAAAAATGGCAGTGGCCGCAGATGAGCAGGATAATATGTCAGGAACAGCGGTGGGCCCATCTCGCCGCTGTTCTCATTTCAAAGTGAAATGTGTGGAAAGTCATCTGACCAATGAGGCGCGTTTTGAGGCAAAAACTGTGACTACTTAGACAGCGGGAGGCCGGCAGGGTGGAGAGCCCCGTCATCCCTTGTGCTGCTTTAAACTTTCAAACATTTCGCCTCTTTATTCTGACCACCGAGGCCGTTCTGTGAGACACTTTTACATCCTAACGATAAAACCCCTCAGAGCGAAAGATTCTTTTAGTCTGCTCAGATCTCCCGTCACTACTTTTTCGGGATGTCTGGACCTATGATTAATGTCATCCGCCACACCCAAGCGCACAAACGTGTTTCATTGGATGTCTGTCAGCTAGTTACAATGATCCACATCATCAGAAGTGGATCACAGTAGAGCCACAGCTCCCTTTTCACGCCAGGAGGAAGGTTAGGGCACATTTTTAATCTGTTAGTTATATAATTAAAGTACATCATCATGCATCTTCATATCTAAACAACTGAATATATAGATCGATTGCCAGTGACTTTGTTGCTCTTTATACTACTTCCCCTGACTTCCTCCTTTGCTACCGTAATAATTACTGCGGCCACTAGAGGCTGCCGCCTTTTGGGTTTTCTTACACTCTTAGAAAATGGGTTCCAAAAGGGTTCTTCTACAAGGGCTGAGGTTCTACCTGGAACCATTTGCTTCTGAAAAACCCTTTCCTGAATAAAGGGTTTTAAAAGGATTCTTGGTAACACTAACGGTTCCAGTAAGAACCATTTTGATCCAGAGAACCCTTTAAAAACCCTTTCCTGAATAAAGGGTTTTAAAAGGGTTATTGGTAACACTAACGGTTCCAGTAAGAACCATTTTGATCCAGAGAACCCTTTAAAAACCCTTTCCTGAATAAAGGGTTTTGAAAGGGTTCTTGGTAACACTGACGGTTCCAGTAAGAACCATTTTGATCCAGAGAACCCTTTAAAAACCCTTTCCTGAATAAAGGGTTTTAAAAGGGTTCTTGGCAACACTAACGGTTCCAGTAAGAACCATTTTGATCCAGAGAACCCTTTAAAAACCCTTTCCTGAATAAAGGGTTTTAAAGGGGTTCTTGGTAACGCTAACGGTTCCAGTAAGAACCATTTTTGATCCAGAGAACCCTTTAAAAACCCTTTCCTGAATAAACGGTTTTAAAAGGGTTCTTGGTAACACTAACAGTTCCAGTAAGAACTATTTTGATCCAGAGAACCCTTTAAAAACCCTTTCCTGAATAAAGGGTTTTAAAAGGGTTATTGGTAACACTAACGGTTCCAGTAAGAACCATTTTGATCCAGAGAACCCTTTAAAAACCCTTTCCTGAATAAAGGGTTTTAAAAGGGTTCTTGGTAACACTAATGGTTCCAGTAAGAACCACTTTGATCCAGAGAACCCTTTAAAAACCCTTTCCTGAATAAAGGGTTTTAAAAGGGTTCTTGGTAACACTTACGGTTCCAGTAAGAACCATTTTGATCCAGAGAACCCTTTAAAAACCCTTTCCTGAATAAAGGGTTTTAAAAGGGTTCTTGGTAACACTAACGGTTCCAGTAAGAACTATTTTGATCCAGAGAACCTTTTAAAAACCCTTTCCTGAATAAAGGGTTTTAAAAGGGTTCTTGGTAACACTAATGGTTCCAGTAAGAACCCTTTAAAAACCCTTTCCTGAATAAAGGGTTTTAAAAGGGTTCTTGGTAACACTAACGGTTCCAGTAAGAACTATTTTTATCCAGAGAACCTTTTAAAAACCCTTTCCTGAATAAAGGGTTTTAAAAGGGTTCTTGGTAACACTAATGGTTCCAGTAAGAACCCTTTAAAAACCCTTTCCTGAATAAAGGGTTTTAAAAGGGTTCTTGGTAACACTAATGGTTCCAGTAAGAACCATTTTTATCCAGAGAACCCTTTAAAAACCCTTTCCTGAATAAAGGGTTTTAAAAGGGTTCTTGGTAACACTAACGGTTCCAGTAAGAACCATGTTGATCCAGAGAACCCTTTAAAAACCCTTTCCTGAATAAAGGGTTTTAAAAGGGTTCTTGGTAACACTAACGGTTCCAGTAAGAACCATTTTGATCCAGAGAACCCTTTAAAAACCCTTTCCTGAATAAAGGGGTTTTAAAAGGGTTCTTGGTAACACTAACGGTTCCAGTAAGAACCATTTTGATCCAGAGAACCCTTTAAAAACCCTTTCCTGAATAAAGGGTTTTAAAGGGTTCTTGGTAACACTAACGGTTCCAGTAAGAACCATTTTGATCCAGAGAACCCTTTTTTGGAGAAAGAGTTCTTCAGGGATTGTTGAAAGCATGGGTATAAGATCCTGTATGGGTTCTTTGTAGAACCTCTCATGGGGGGTTCTGGGTGGAACCTTACACACACAGTTCTAGGTATAACCCTTTATGTTGGGTTCTAGGTAGAACCCTCCAAAAGGGTTCCAGGTGGAACCTTTATAAAAGGTTCTACCTGGAGCCAAAAAGGGTTCTCCTATGAGGACAAGCCGAAGAACCTTATATGGTTCTAGAGTGTAGAATACGTAATGTCAATTTAACTGTGAGGTTTCTTGAGTTCAGATTCTCCGTCGGACAGAAAAAACAACATGAGGATGTATTTTAATCATTTTTTTATTACTAAGGATTAATTAATTAATTTAGAGTAGAAATCCAGCAGTACAATATATATTTTTTGTCATTTTAGCAGCGGATACATGTTTGTGTAATATCAACAAGAATTCCCAAACCAGCCCCACATATGTATCAGCGAGCCAATTTATCAGTTTAACAGTAGTTTCAACATCTCCTGCGAGCGAGGCGATGAGAGGGAGGGAGGGAGCGCGGAGGGGAGGCGGCCATGAAGGCGATGAAGCAGAGCTCAATTTGGACATCAAACACAGAGGGAGAGATGTGAAGGCGGTGGCACGTGGGCCGGAGATGTCAGGAAGGAGCAGTGTCCCGACTCCATTTCCAGCCCTCCCATGGGAATCCCACGCATGTTGCAACAATGTGGCAACAGACTTCATCCCATTACCCCCGAGGCTCTTTACCCTCAATCTGCTCTCGTCTCGAAAAAAACTGACAACTTGACTGTATTGAACTTGTTCAAAGGGGTTTCAGCGTTTCCTGGAAATTCTGGAAGGACGGGGAATTAATCATTTCTGTGTCTGTGGACATTTGAAACGTATACAAAGACTAGCTGGGAAATGTTTTTTGTAATATAAGAAGACACGCTGCATTTTAAAACACTGAGGGATGTAGCAGCCTGAATAAATGATGTACTATGTTAGAACAACTGCAGAAAGGGTAACATTCATTTTAATTTTAATGCTGTTTTCAGACAACAGCCAAATCAGATCTTTAAGCCGGACTGTCCGCACTGGTTTTTGTACATGACCAGATCAGATTTGTTTGTCCAGACGTCCCCAACATATCTGCATGGGTTGCTGCGGTAACGACATTGGCGTGTGCCAGCGACCGAGCGTTGACTCTTTTAAAATCCAATATGAGCGGCCAGAGCATCCGGAGCGAGACGCGTCTGTAGAAATCTAAATATATTACATTGTAAAAATCACATTTCATGGGTTTATCTGCCGATAAGCCAAAAAAAACATAAAAACAGCAGACTTGGGCTGCCAATGTTCGATTTTAATGTAGTTGTACTTTACTTGAGTATGTTCTGCTACATCATGCATGCTGCATCAGAGCCGACAGTACAGGATTTCTAAATGTATCTGTGATCTGAGCTTAAAAAAACAAAAGAAAAAAGAAAAACAGCGGCTGTGATGATAAAAAACAACCTGATAATCATCCAGGCTGATGTATACAGTTTATACACACATATATATAATTTACTTTCACTTGTACTTTTGATACTAAAGTACACGTATTGCCAGAAAATTGCTTATTTTACTGAACCCTGAGCACCCAAATCAAGGGAAAACAGCTTTCAGATGTTCTTTTTGGAGGGATTTCAAAGCTTTTATGTCTTTAGATGTTTTTTGGGGAAATTCTGGATCCGGATTTCTGTAATTCTATGATTTCATAATCAGATATTCTGTCAATGCGACTTGTAAACTGTGATTTTGTTGTTCTTTTCTGTACATGTGGCATCTCCAGAGGTTTCTTCCATCCTTTTTTCCCCTTGTTAAAAAGGTTTTAGGTTTTTTCTCGGTTGAATCAAGCGTCTAAAGACAGAGGATGTCGTTCCCTGTACAGATTGTAAAGCCCACTGAGGCAATGTGTTTGTGATTTTGGGCTGGATAAATGAAATGTATTTGATTTTGAATTCATGGTACTCACATCATCTGCAAGGTCGATTGCTTGACCAGCCCCATAACAGTATATATCATGAATAATAATCATGCAACAGTCGACTTTTTGTTGGATTAGTTACTTAATAATAACAACAAAACAGCAGAAACTTGTATTTACAACCTCATCCCCAGTGTTCAGCCATGTTCATTTGCAATGACAGACCCAAAGACAGCTGTTTTCCTGCATGCAAAGAGAAACAACTAAAAGAATCCACTATTTACGTTAAATATCACACACTACAAGACTTTAACTCAAGTGCTATGTGTATGGGAGACTTTCACTTACACTGTACATAGTAACATTTTAACATGGTATATTTAATTGTACCTTCACAGCCCTGATTCCTCATTTATCGCCCCTTAAAATAATCTCGACTACAAATTAGAACAATCCCAACTGTTAACGTGTTTCAGACGGGAGCTAAACGTGTGGCGTTGTGTTTCTCATCCGTTGTGCGAGCAGTGCAGCTCAGGTGCTCCCACGATATAAAACAAGTAAAATACGGCGAACGATTAGCAGCGTCGTGATGGGTGATAATTGCTCCTGTAATTGTATTTCCTCGATTCTGAACGGCAAAACTGAGGGAGAGTTGCATGTAAGCGGAGTAGCCATTATCACCGGCTGCATGATAAATGGAGACGGCCCAGGGATGCCAAATCTATAAGCTTTTTAATGATTGGTAAGTCATGGTTTCCGGATTGGAATGAATATGGAAAAGATCTTTATCCAGCGGCGGAGTCAAGGTCACCGCTGATCTCCTGTCCCCCCGGTTTGCTTACCAGGAATGTTTTTTCACAAGGTGCACCTGATACCTGCCGCCCTGCTCTGTTTTGCCCAGCCAGCACGGTGGAGTGTGACACGAGGCGTATCATTTATCACCATATTTCATCATTTTTTCAAGGTGTAATTAACGGCAACTTAGGGGAAAGGACACTTGTACTCTATACAGCGCTGCACTCCCAATGTTGTTCTTACATAATAGAAGAGTCAGAGCAATGAGTGTTTAAGTTCAAGGTTTCTCCCACACCGCAGCCAAACAGAGGACAATGAAGAAGCATCGCTGCGGAGATGGTTGTGTGAGGCATATTTATGCGAAACTGAAGTATTTGCACAATATCTTTAAAACATGAGGGGCCATTTGCAGAGTTATGTACAGCTCACGGAAAACCTATTTATTCCTTTGCTTATCAAAGAGAATACAAATTAATTAACGTCAGTGTGACGTAAATGTGCCACAAGGCTAATTTTCACTCTACAGGTTAATGTTACACATTAAAATAAACAGAGGCGGCAAAAGTAAACATGTTCTTTCCTCCTAGAAGTCAAAACAGACTCTGGTGAAAGTAGAAGTACTGATACAGCTTCTTTAAGCTTCTTTACTCCGGTAAAAGTAGAAGTACTGATACAGCTTCTTTACTCCAGTAAAAGTAGAAGTACTGATACAGCTTCTTTACTCCAGTAAAAGTAGAAGTACTGATACAGCTTCTTTACTCCGGTAAAAGTAGAAGTACTGATACAGCTTCTTTACTCCGGTAAAAGTAGAAGTACTGATACAGCTTCTTTACTCCGGTAAAAGTAGAAGTACTGATACAGCTTCTTTACTCCAGTAAAAGTAGAAGTACTGATACAGCTTCTTTACTCCAGTAAAAGTAGAAGTACTGATACAGCTTCTTCACTCCAGTAAAAGTAGAAGTACTGATACAGCTTCTTTACTCCGGTAAAAGTAGAAGTACTGATACAGCTTCTTTACTCCAGTAAAAGTAGAAGTACTGATACAGCTTCTTTACTCCAGTAAAAGTAGAAGTACTGATACAGCTTCTTTACTCCAGTAAAAGTAGAAGTACTGATACAGCTTCTTTACTCCGGTAAAAGTAGAAGTACTGATACAGCTTCTTTACTCCGGTAAAAGTAGAAGTACTGATACAGCTTCTTTACTCCAGTAAAAGTAGAAGTACTGATACAGCTTCTTTACTCCGGTAAAAGTAGAAGTACTGATACAGCTTCTTTACTCCAGTAAAAGTAGAAGTACTGATACAGCTTCTTTACTCCAGTAAAAGTAGAAGTACTGATACAGCTTCTTTACTCCAGTAAAAGTAGAAGTACTGATACAGCTTCTTTACTCCAGTAAAAGTAGAAGTACTGATACAGCTTCTTTACTCCGGTAAAAGTAGAAGTACTGATACAGCTTCTTTACTCCAGTAAAAGTAGAAGTACTGATACAGCTTCTTTACTCCGGTAAAAGTAGAAGTACTGATACAGCTTCTTTACTCCAGTAAAAGTAGAAGTACTGATACAGCTTCTTTACTCCGGTAAAAGTAGAAGTACTGATACAGCTTCTTTACTCCAGTAAAAGTAGAAGTACTGATACAGCTTCTTTACTCCAGTAAAAGTAGAAGTACTGATACAGCTTCTTTACTCCAGTAAAAGTAGAAGTACTGATACAGCTTCTTTACTCCTGTAAAAGTAGAAGTACTGATACAGCTTCTTTACTCCAGTAAAAGTAGAAGTACTGATACAGCTTCTTTACTCCTGTAAAAGTAGAAGTACTGATACAGCTTCTTTACTCCGGTAAAAGTAGAAGTACTGATACAGCTTCTTTACTCCAGTAAAAGTAGAAGTACTGATACAGCTTCTTTACTCCAGTAAAAGTAGAAGTACTGATACAGCTTCTTTACTCCAGTAAAAGTAATAGAGTACAGGCTCTGAAATGTACTCAGAGTATCAGAGTAAAAAGTCTCCCTCTGAAGGACATCTGTGGTCAAAGCTAACTGAAGCTCACATCATATTAATATAATTCAAAGACTATTAAAGTTAAAGGTAGAATCAGTAGGATTTGTCCCAGCTGTTCCTGAACGCACCACAAAGACAGTTGATTGTTGAGTCTCATTCCCAGGACGTCACATAGACACATGTTGGGTTGTAAAGCGTCCCGAGCAGCAACAAAGAGAGAAAATAAGAAACTCTCTGCAGATACGAGACACTAACACGCCTTTTCTCCACATTCCAGTCTCCCTCTCTGTCCGTTTACGTCTTCTTACGTCTTTGTTTCGTCTCGCTGCGTCTTCCGTGCGTGATGTGCACTGATGAATGAATATAAAATAATCCATAATTCACCTTAAATGCATTCAAACTAAAGTATCAAGCCTGTTTTGAAAATGTGAGGAGAAGGAAGTTCATATATTTGTGTTGAGGTGTAGAGAGGAGAAGTCAACAGTAGAAACATCTACTTAGGTACAGTAACAAAGTATTCATACTTTATTACTTCACCTCTAAAAAGGAAACAAACAAACAGAAGCAGACAAATCATCAGTGTATTCAAATGCACTGAAGGAACATTTAAAATCTCACTGGAGAGGAAAGGTATTATAATTATAACAACAACAATTAACATGGGGGGGAGAAAAAAAAATCAATTATACCGTTATAAAATTAAATAAATCAGCATTTCAGGATAATTAACTTTCAGCTCCCTCAAAAAGTCATGAAAATAGAAAAGTGTGCCATACTCAAATTCACATGACAACTTGACAACTCTAATTGGGGTCAGGAGAATTTTGGGAACTGAAAATGGGGTCACGGGCCAGAAAAGGTTGAGAAACACGTCCCAGGTGGAGGAAACTGATCTACCTTACAGGGCTGCTAACCCAGCTAGAAGGACGACATCAAATCTGTATTCCTGCAGAGAGCCCTTTTCTTTAAACGTGTCCAGGTGCATGATTTGGATATTGGCACTTTCAACATACCTCACTATCAGATTTCAGACGACCTGCACTGGGCGTATGCAGATGCACAGCGTTAAAGATTAAACTAATGGCAGTATGTATATGCAGAATCTCTTTCTCGCAGTACAGATTACATTCATTTTTCAAACGAGCCAAACCTGTCAGTGATTGATTCTCGCAGGAGGCACTCCAATAATGAGATCTGTGTTTGATGCCACTGACCAGTCTCTTCCACTGACTGATACAGTGATTGAGCGATGTCACCTGCGCCTTGATGAACATGTCACCGCGGCGAGTGACAGGGCTCCGCCGCCAACCTCATGCTGTCGCCATCCGCGAGAGTCGCTCACCTGATTTACCGCCCTGATCGCTCCGCTTGTCCTCATCATTTTTTAAAAGCTCCTGAAGTGTCATTTCCTGTGCTATGCTTGACTTGAATCTGAGGAAATGAAGCCTGAGAGAGGTGAATTATTACCCACGGTGACTTTTAGACTAATTGAGACCATTACGCTATGCGGCACAGCAAAGAGAGAGTGCCGACTGCGGCGGTGAGCACAGACGCCCAGTGCGCGCTACACACACCCTCCCAAAAAAAAAGAAAACGGCGCCCTAATTTGTCAGTTAACCTTAAATGTCAAGGTGAAACTGCTGGTGAAATCCAAAGGTTGAATGTAAATTAGTGGCATAAAAACATGCTCCCGTGACCCCAATCTGTATAGTTCACGGTCTAATGTTTGGATTTGCTTTTTAAATGGGTTATCTTTAATTATCAATGACCCTCGGGCTGAATCGCTTGATTAGTCCGTTCTGTTAACAGTCCACTGTGCAAGGATAGTTGACTAATCAAATGTCGTAGTTCACTCGCAACCACAGTGACCTGCGTCGTTCCAGTTTACTGTAGGAGGGGCCCGGAAACGGCGCATTACCATGATGTATGGTGGCGGGTATATTGCACAGTCTCTGAAATGGGATCCGCGCGGCCTCGCCATTGGATAATACATGCAAGACCGTAAAGGAGATTTCATCCCTCTGAGTGAAAAGGGAGCAAACTGAATGGAGCAGAGAGCAAAATGGAACCCAAATCCCCCTGAGAATAATATGGAGATCTGCCTAACATAAGATCCTCGTGGTAATGCAATTTAAGTTAGAAGGAAAAAATGTCAGGGTAATCTCATCAGTCCGTCAGAGAGAGGGATGTCAGACGTAGCCTGTGGCGAGCCTCCAGCAGGGCTGCTTCTATCCTCCACGCTGCACCGCTCTGTCTCCCCTCTCTTTCTTCCTTTTTCTTTCCATCTTAGAGCCGTGCCATCACGCCATTGTGCCACCGCCGTCCTCCGTCGATACTCGTAGCCGTGCGAGGCCCCGCAACCGTAACCCAAATCCCAGGGATAAAAAACCGAACAACATCAGAAACAAAAGGGCATGTAAACAAAAAATCTGCATAAGAAAAATAGCCCTGCCGTGTCAAAGACCGACAGATTATGCCTCAGGTACCATATGCAGAGTGCGTGGGGTCAGCACGGCATGAATATAATGCAGCCTGCATAGGAAGGGTGAAATGACATGCAAGAAAAAAACACCCCTGTCTGTCAGATACTCCCTTGAAGGCCCCGGCCATATGGAGATTGGATCTGTAAATCTTTGCTCCCTGTAGGCCTCGGGGCGCAAGAAGAAAGGGCAATGACATCCCTAAAGTGGACTGCGGTGGGTGGGTGAGGGGCGCCCTCAAAACAGGAGGAGGCATCCTTTTCTTCGGAGAGCCTCGAGCGGAGCGCTCACCGAGGTCACCAGCCTGTCGGGTAGAGCAACTCGACAGGGACAAAACCGCAGCAGGAGGACGACGACATGACATGGGAATCACTCTTAGTTAAACTAACAGTTGATGGAGGGTGAATAAAAACAGCGAGAGACGGCTGTGAGAAGAGCCGTGCAGCAGAAAAAAATAAAAGCCTCTTTTTCAGGTTATCTGCTTTCTCATTTTTTATTAAAAAAGTTATTTCACCAAATTTGGGATCTTTTGACTGTCGTGGGGCCGAGCTGACTCCAGGCTTATTGGCAAATAAAAAAAAAAAAGGTGGCGATCCATAATTGCTGTCAACGTTCTCAGATGCGATGCCGGAGGACATTGGAGGGTGTGGAAAAGTGGCTGTGCAGCATATCAGAGAGGGAGATAAGGCCAGATTGTGGCGTATTGATTATAGATAGACATCTACTCTCCAACACAAGCTGCCGGTCTGCTCTCGATGGCTGGAGAAGACCTGATAGGTTTGGATGTGCATGTCCCCCCTGTTGATCAGATCTGTTATTAGAATGCCCGGACGGAGCCGTTATAGTATTTTCGTACGCGGAGGCTCAGATTCGTTTAAAGGTGTACACGGGGAGCGCTTAGCTTAGTGTGTTGCCTAAGTGAGCAAATCAGACCGCCACGCTGTGTACTGTGCGTGCTGTAACTGTGTTCTCTAATAGCGCCGTCTCAAAATAAAACACGCTGTCGTCAAAGTCTCGAGCGTATAAATCACATGTGAAAGATGGGCTATAAAGGCATGGCAACAGTCGGTACAACACCGTCGCATCACTCACCAGGTCTTTTTTAAAAGTTAATTGTTCGCAAGACTCAGTGGTAGTGGTTTCATCAAGACGCAAAGATTAGGGCCATGATGTCAGCCACACCTCACGATGTACAGTCGAGTAAATTCTTCAGCAACAACCTCGGAACTTTAGTCCTATAAATAAAGATGGTTTGAAGATAACAAGGAGCCGGCACACATGACTTATGAAGAAGGGAGGACTGTACAGATAAAAGAGTCTTTGTGTCAGATCAATTAAAACTTGTAAAGGAGCGACGACGCGCAACACTGAGTCACTGCTAACTTACTTAGCATACCGCTAATTTCTTTCATAACCTTTTGAATGTGTTTACTTCTTTATAATGATGTGGTTTTTTTCCGTTTATTCCCTATAAGTTGAATAAAATAAAGTATTGAGCGGCACCGACTGCTCCTGGAGGTCTCCATTAGCAGCCATTACACTGAGCCTTCCTCTGTGTGCCTCTGAAACGCTGCCAGAGGTATATGGTAAAGTGCATGACAGGAACATTCGTATTAAAATAACATCCTGCTGCCTCCGGTTTGGCCTTTTCCTCTGCTGCGTTTCTTACAAAAGAACTGCGGATGACTTCAGGGAAACTTCGTTGTCAAGGAGTTCAGACAACATGAGTCACTTTGACATATTTCAGTTTGACGTACATCAGGTAGATACAATATTTGCCAAGTTTGACGTCACATATTATCATTCTGAAGCCTCAAGTATAGAATGCTCTGATTGGATCTGACTGGTCGTCTTGAAGCGTACCCTGCTTTATCGTCTATTTTACTCTAAATGGGACCATAAATTTATTAAATCAACATCATGTGGTATTGACGAAGACTTGAAACTGCAGTTTGAGACCATAAACTCCTCAGGAAACTGCTCATTGAGATAATAAATCCAGTTAGAAATAGGGTTGTTTTCGCATAAGCTTACATACGATAGGACTTCTTTTTGAAACCAGTAGTTGCCCCCTGTCGGCCACTTAGAAACAATGCAATTTTAAGGCAATTCTGCATTGACTTCACTGTTTAAAAACCCTAAAACATATTTTAAACAGTATGTAAAGTGATGAAGCCCTCTAGTGGCCGTAGTGATTATGACAGGAGCAAAGGAGGACGTAAGGTGATGTCATCATCAGAGACCTTTAGAGAGACAGGTGCTCAAAGTTAGGAAAACAAAGGGGCACATGGAACTAGAGCTGCAATGATTAGCAGAATAATCGATTAGCCGATCGAAAGACAAATAATTGCCAACGATTTCGATAATTTTGTTTTTCATTTTTCGACAAAATTGCCATTTTCAGATCTTGAATAATTCCGATAATGAATATGAAGCCATACGAAGGTGTCACTGTGGGCTCTGGGAAATTATAATGAGCATTATTGACAATGTCTGACATTTTTGTATATAGACTTATTGATTAATCATGTATTAATACTTTAATAAATAACTGTACGTTGCAACAGCTGATCCTGTTGAGCAGTTAAGAAGAATAAAACATAAACTCTTAACCCTTCAAATCAGAAAGGGGCTATTAAAAATAATGCACACCTCAACAAAGGGCTCCTTGGACTTCATTCTAGTAATCCTGACTGTGAGCAAGAATATGAAATTTACTTCTGAATTAAAGAAACAGCGATGAAGTGTTCCATCTATTTTCTACTTTATAGTTTATTCACATGCTTCTACCGTTGATATTTGTGAGAACCAGGCGACAACATGTTTTGGTGCTTTTGATTCTTTGGTCACCTACAATATACAGCTTAATAATGGGCCTAGTCGTCGATGCCCCCCTTTTAAACAGTAACTGGTTTATCTCTGCATTGCGCTGCACCACGATTAAAGGCTGTAATACACAAACTCAACAACAAAAGAGAAAATGGAAACCGTTCGTTAAAAGAAAATCTCTCTCCTTCCACTTTCCCCCCTCCCTCTTCTTCCTCACACACCGAACCAAACATGCCTACAAGCTTGCACGGCGACGCACAAACGCTCGCGCCACAATGCCGCACATTGAAACGAGAACAGAGAGGGGCATTTTTCTCTCTCCGCTGGTGAGGAATGGAGAGGACACTGTGGTTTTGTTGTTCTGTTGCCCTGTTTTCTTCTCCTCATTTATTCAAAGCTGTAAGGCAGCAGTCTGGTGCCATCAATCTCAATCGGTCTGCACTTCCTGCGCTGCTCTGATTGGATGTAATGATCTCCGGATGTCACTCCACACACTGATATGTTTCTCCCTGTGACCCATCTGCTTCCCTATTCTGCCACGAGCAGCCGGGTGTTTACCGATGGACACACAGGCGGGATCCTCCCACGCTCCATTCACTCTGCGCTACCTCACAATCCTGTGTAATCATCCTCCCTCCTCTCCGTCTCTTTTGTCCGCCTTTGTGGCTTTTGTGGCATATGGGTATCACTTACATATGTGAAAAATAAGCAGTACAGTGCATTTTTCTTTTTTTATTTTGTGAAAAAAGGTTCATCGAGCCTCTTTTTTGGTGAACAAGCCATAATCTGCTGACCTGTACAGAAAAAGGACCTAAAAATATCCCCGCCGCATGTTGTTGCCTGTGTGTGAACAATACACGCGAGAACATACTATAAATGAATCATCTCGGGGCAATTATTTCACAATTTTCAGGGTTTTTCAGCGACTCTGATTAATAAGAATTCCCTCTTTTATGTCTCAGTGTATTGGAGAGAGATGTGAGATGAGCGAGCCCCAGCTTTTCCAATTCATGTTTCCATTATTCCTGATACCGTGTCGCCGTGTAATTACGGCCCATTTTCTTTGACCACTGCAGCAGAGCCCTCAAATTACACAGATCTTAGTCTTTTTTTTTCCCCGAGTTGACTGAGCGAAATGCTCGGGCCGTCTGTTGTCTGTCAACCAAAGCAGACCCTGTGTAAGTCCTCCTAAGTGGCTTTTGCCGAGGATCAGATAGCGGTCGTGTTTCTGAGATTAGGAGGGGAGAAATGGCGCAGTTAGGAGGCCAAATCTGTGTAAACCAACACCCCCAAGAACACACATTAGCAGAGAGAAAACAGCACGACCGAGACCCGGCGCGCGGGGGAAACAGCAAGGCATTAGTGGAACAACAGCATGGAGGATCACGATAAGGACGCCGCTAAGTCAGATGATACCAATCTGCTTTGTCTGACTTTCTACTTGACATGTAGGAGTGGACGGTGGGCTGTATCGCTGACACGGAGAGACCCTCGGCTTAGACACCTGAGGCAGTGATCAGATGGGATGCTTTTATTGTCCGGCTTAATCGCGGAAGGCAGCTGTAAGCGTATACGTGAAGCGTCTCAGATTCGAGTTATAGGAGATTCCTACACCCACTTTCGGCGCGGAGACTCCCGGGAGGGTGTAATGTCGCTGTTTTTACCGCACTCTCAGCAGCAGAGACGTGGAAACACAACCTGGTCTCATCAATCTGTGCACAAACAACAGAATTTTACACTTTCAAGTCTAGTTTTTTGCGTGCAGTTGATACGCCAATCGTTCGTTCTCACTACCAACGTATCAAAGGTAGGTTGGGGTGGATGAGTGGGTCATACACAGGACTTTCCCTCCGTAGACTTGGAGTTTATGTCCTGTTTTGTGACCAAAAGTCAAAAGTGATGTGTTTAATTTATGTTACCCGACCCATATTTGACGATATGTGCCATATTTTGGCTTCACCAACTGCAACCTCCATCCTACTTGGACTTTTTCTTGTTCCTTAAACCTCACCCGACATTTTTTTGGGTGATATTTCAAGGCATCTGGTTTCCACAGATCTTAAATGTGTTTTATTGATTATATTCAGCCAACGTGGCATTCCACTCCCCCCCCCTCCTTCCATTGCATTCCTGTCACAACACAGCTGTTCTAAGTGCTGTATCGTAGGCAACTGGACTCGTTTCAGCTCCTTGAAGACGTCTCACCTCGTCTCATCCAAGAGGCTTCTTCAGATCTGACTAACTGGAGGGGAGTCGCAGGCTTTTAAACTCTGTGTGGGAGTGTCCTTCTGAGTTTCAGAGTCGTTAGGGCCACTTGTGGGTCGTTGATCCAGCTGGCCTTCATGTGGGTTGCTAGGGCCAGGTGAGCCCAGGTGTGAATGGTTGTCAAGCTGTCTGGAGAGGGAACTCAGTATTGCATTGTAGAGATGGGTGATAAGTAAAACCGTAGGTTAAGTCCTCCGTTCAAAGTAGGTCAATCCAGTTTGACATAGATGGATTCCTTTACTCTTCTTTCAAAACCATCAAGTTTTTACATCGTTGTCCTTAAAGGAATGATCTCCTTCAGATTTAGGTGGACAGCAGAGTCTCCAGTTAGTCAGAACTGAAGAAGCCTCTTGGATGAGAGGTGAAACATCTTCAAGAAACTGGAGCACATCCAGTGATCCATCCATAACCTTCATCAACAAAACAGCTGTTGTTGGAACCATGTGGTCCTCAAGTGGTTGCCAGTTCTACCAACATTGTGGTAAGAGTGGTTTGGACGAGACTGTTGGTGAAGATTCCCAGTTAGCTAACATTAGCTACCTAATGGTACTAAACATAAGCTTTAGCTAACAGGTAAATAAGAAAAGTAGCCACCTCAAATCTGGTTTTTCAGCCATTTTTTAAAAAAATTTGACAAAAACTGTAAACTACCAAGACTCTTTAACGCTGACAAAACAAAGATACCACGTGACATCAATGTTGTTATACTATTGGCTCACAAATGTTGCTGGACGCTGGAACAACACAATGCACATAAACCCAGTGACAAATTATTAATTTTTGTGAAATCGCTATCTCTTAACTCATTATTGCCGAGAGGGAACTCAGTACTGCATTGTAGAGATGGGTGATAAGTAAAACCGTAGGTTAAGTCCTCCGTTCAAAGTAGGTCAATCCAGTTTGATATAGATGGATTCCTTTACTCTTCTTTCAAAACCATCAAGTTTTTACATCGTTGTCCTTAAAGGAATGATTTTTCTCCTTCAGATTTAGGTGGACAGCAGAGTCTCCAGTTAGTCAGAACTGAAGAAGCCTCTTGGATGTGAGGTGAAACATCTTCAAGAACCCGAAGCACATCCAGTGATCCATCCATGACCTGGATGACTGAGAACCTTCATCAACAAAACAGCTGTTGTTGGAACCATGTGGTCCTCAAGTGGTTGCCAGTTCTACCAACATTGTGGTAAGAGTGGTTTGGACGAGACTGTTGGTGAAGATTCCCAGTTAGCTAACATTAGCTACCTAATTTAGCTAACAGGTAAATAAGAAAAGTAGCCACCTCAAATCCGGTTTTTCAGCCATTTTTTTTTTTTTTGACAAAAACTGGAAACTACCAAGACTCTTGACAAAACAAAGATACCACGTGACACCAATGTTGTTATACTATTGGCTCACAAACGTTGCTGGAAGCTGGAACAACACGATGCACATAAACCCAGTAACAAATTATTCATTTTTGTGAAACCGCTATCTCTTAACTCATTATTGCCGAAGCAACTGCTCCACACACAAGGTCACTATTCAATTTTTTGTCAAACTGGCATTTTTTTTTTAATGAGCTGATTTTCATTGCGCGATCCCAAAACGTCTCCGCTCCCACTCGGTGTGCCCACATCTCTCAGCCTGACAGCATTCCCCTCGGAGCTTCTAACAGGTTGGGACACTTTCGGAAACCTCTTGAATATTGGCAGAAATAGGACTCATTTCCGGAGGTTGAGAAAGGTGACAAAGTGCTTTTACCCCCAAAGCCCGAAAATGGCACCAAATGCGTGTTACTCTGAGGCTTTTTCCCAGTTAGGACAGATTTTCTACTCTACGATGATTGATGAAAACATCAATCGTAGCAAAAAAAAATCAGTGACAAATTCAACAAGCACTCAAAAAGCACAGTTGTAAGTTCTCACAATCAAAACAATCAAAACAAAACACGTAGGTTGACGATGTCGTGAAGTGGTCATGTTCGCCCACTTCCTTCGTCACTCTCGTAACGTATCAACTGATGTTTCTTCATGCTGAGAGCTGGAGGGTCGAGTGGGGACTTTACAGCTAGCCGAGAAGGTTGCCAAGTCAGAGAGCGCTGTTTTCCTGACTTTTCCAGCTGTGTTCGTGGCGACAGAACCAGATATTTTCATGGAGAAGTCAAGATTTTTCCTTGCTGTGTTGGTGGTGACAAAACAGGGTGTTTTTAATAAGATGTCAGGACATTTGTAGCTGCGTTCGTGGTGGTAAAACCAAGTATTTTAAGCCAAAACATGATCTATATATCACTGACCAAGTAGTATCCTAACCAAGACCATAACATGACATTGAACCCAAAGAGACCCAAGAAATGTTAAGTTTCAACATGTCCGTGGTTCACAGTCACGAACATCGCAACGAGCAAAAGCTGGAGAAGGTTTCTCTGCCTGCTTTTGCAGAAAAGTGAGAACTTTTGAAAGCGAGGACGAGCGCTCCATGACGTCCTGCTCGGGAAAACGGAGCGAGGAAAGTTTCATCATCCGGCCGACGAGGGCTGCTCGATGGCGGCGCTCGTTTTCGAGGGGTTGTTTTTGCAAACAGGTTCATTATAAACATTAGCAACATTACTTTCGTTTGGAGGAGGTGTGCTTGTCAAGTCCAGAACATTAATAATGGATGTGCAAAAAAAGGTGCTGCTGCGTTGAAAGAAAGCATCCGGCTGCATGTGTTCTCGGCCGTGAGGTGTAATAGTTAAGCAAAACAAAAGCTTTTGGGATGTTTTTTTCGCGAGCTGGCTACCACAACAGCCCCGTAGACTCAGTGTGTGTTTAAGAGTGTGTGCATGTTTGCGAGCGCGGTGCACGGTCGGGGGGGGGGGGTTGGTTTCCGATGATCAAAGTGTTGAGAAGTCTGTGCTCAGCAGGTAGGGAATGTGTTCTGTGAGCTTGAAGGAAGCATGATCCAATTTATATACAAACCCTGAGAAATTTTCGAATATCATTCCACCATATGGACACCACTGCAAGGGAATTCTTAACCAAAGGAGTAGGGGAGGGGGGGGAATGCAAAAAAATATATATACACAGAAGAAATACAGAGAAAAACTCAAGAGAGCAAAAAGAAAACACACGAACCAAAAGCAAACAACCCAGAGGCATCTATCTGAACCCTGTTCCTTTTATGGTTTTATTAATACGAACAAACATTGTCCTGTGTGTATGAATAAAAAATAATGTTTCAGGGTTTCTTCGACTCAAAGCCTTCGGTCCCAAGACACTCGTCCCCCCCTGTGATGTCGTGGCTTGACAGTGGACACGGGCGACCACAATGGACGACATAGAGAGAATATGTAAGAGCCAACAAAAGGACGGGGGGGCTGACATGACCGTCGTGTGTCACGCGGGGGAGCGCGAGCTGACATGCAACTCTTTCATAATTCATCAGATCCCACCCGAGAAATAAAACAGCAGTGCCTGTCAGGAGCATTTAATCCAGGCGCGCCGTGAGTGAAGATGTCAACAATCTGTCAGCTCCATTTGACGCTCAACCTGTCATGGCTTCTGCCGCAAACACCTACACAGTTAAGTGACAGAGAACAAAAGGAGGTGGGGGAGCGAGGCGGGGCGAAAGGGAAGAATCCGACATGACAGCGGTGTGAACATGTCACGAAACGATACACACATTGTCTACTTTAAAAGTCACACGTTTACGGTTACAACTAAGGATGGGTTTTACTGTTACACCAGCGGTTCGGTCACTTTCTACACTGATGACTCAGAGGATGATGTACTTAATTGAGCATTTCTAACATAGTTTCTCTTTGTCGCTCTTTGGAATTAAACTGCAAACCACATTTTTGTTGTGTCAAAACCAGGTGTTTTTATAAGGAGAACGGCGGACGTTTCCATCTGTGATCGTGGTGACCGATACAGGTGTTTTAGCCAAACCATGATCAAACCCCAACCTAAAGACACAATCAGTTCGAACTTATCCGTGGTTTTAAAGAAACATACTTAGGTAGCATTGATTCGGGCCATTGGGTTGTAAGTTGTTGCTCTTTGGAATGAAACCACATCAGTTTACATCCGGTCGCTGCTTCACATGTCCCTCATAGGCTGGATGTAAACCTTGAGGACAACATTACAACAGAACTGTACTGCAAAAGTTTAAAAGTCACACGTTTATGGTTACAACTTCAGATGGGTTTTACTGTTACCCTTTGGATTCACCAGCGGTTTCGGTCACTTTCTCCACTGATGACTCAGAGGATGATGTACTTAATTGAGCGTATCTAACACAGTTTCTCTTTCTTACAGGGTTATTTGTCGCTCTTTGGAATTAAACTGCAAACCACATTTTTGTTCTGTCAAAACCAGGTGTTTTTATAAGGAGAACGGCGGATGTTTCCATCTGTGATCGTGGTGTTTTAGCCTAACCATGATCAAACCCCAACCTAAAGACACAATCAGTTCCAACTTATCCGTGGTTTTAAAGAAACATACTTAGGTAGCATTTATTCTGGCAATTGGGTTGTAAGTTGTTAACCTGACTCTCACCAGATGCATTTCGTTCCGCCTAGCTCCACGCACATACATCTGGGATTTCGGCACCAGATTTTATGGTCGAGCCAATCAGGACCGCCGGGCGGGAGTTTCATAGATGTGACGTAGCGGAGAAGCGACTGTTTTGCTTCAGACAACAATGGCGGCTCACATCGAGGAAGCAAGCGTCAACATTGATGCTGCTATTTCATCCGTGTTGTCCAATCTACCCAATATGTTTTCGTTAAAAGAACATCAGAGAACGGCTCTGAAGGCTTTTGTTGGTGGAAACGATGTTTTTGCCCTTCTCCCGACCGGATTTGGCAAGAGCTTGATCTACCACTTGATAGATCTAAGTAGCGCGTCAATAAAGATGACAGACAAGTGGTTTATCCAATCATATGCGAGGATTTTTGATAAGGTCCAGCCTTCTGAAACACATCTCCAATGGAGCGATCCCAGATGGATGAGTGGAGCGAGGCGGAACGAAATTCATCTGGCG
Organism: Lagodon rhomboides; assembly: GCA_039737535.1. Taxonomy (NCBI): domain Eukaryota; kingdom Metazoa; phylum Chordata; class Actinopteri; order Spariformes; family Sparidae; genus Lagodon; species Lagodon rhomboides. The sequence continues at coordinate 24,170,412 of CM077803.1, forward strand.
AGAGTCAGGTTAGTAAATTGATGCTCTTTCTAAACCTCGAGGACAACATTACAACAGAACTGTACTGCAAAAATAACACCTCTGTTTTAAAGTCGCACTTTTACGGTTACAACTTCAGATGGGTTTCACTCTTAGATTCACCCTCTTTGTCTCAAAATGAAATTCAAGTATCGGGTTTGGTGACTTTCTCCACTCTTATAATCGTCACATAAAACCACTGAGAGCTCAGACGAAGACGATACATTTCTTGAGATCCGTTTACGTCTGGTCGTTCACTTCACGCGTCCCTCTCAGGCTGAAATGTCGTAACGCATCACAACACAACTTTTACTGCAGTGCAACACCACACTGTCTGCTTTCAACTAACACTTTTTTACGGTTTGATCTTGAGATGGGTTTTACCGTTACTGATTCACCCCCATTTTTTTTCCAAATGTAATTTAAGTATCGGGTTTGGTCACTTTCTCCACTCGCCAGTGAAATATGAACTGTCTCCCAAACAGCACTGAGCACTCTGTCCACAGAACGAGGGACTCAGCACTGTTAGATAATTTGCCTCTCTGGTCCCTTTGCTATCCTTTGGCATAAAGGGATCACAGACCGGCTGGGTTGGTAAACATTTGCCTGCTGTCTGCAGTTTGCTGACATCGTGTCACATGATTTGCGGGGCATTAAAGCTCACATTTTTCACCGCTGATGCCATTTGCTGCAAAGTCGCCCCGGCGCACCTAACTGCAGCTCTGTAATTATTTTGATGAGGCACCGAAAATAGCTGTTCGCTTTTTCACTCGTGTTTTATTACAGTCAGCTTCATCCAGGACTTATTTTCGGATCAGTACAAAATAAAAATGAGATGTACGAGTGTAATCATGAATCATCACGTTTGTTGGCAAAGAAAAACAACAACAACAAATGCAATTAGGGGGCTGCTTTCTATAGCAGGATTTACTGATTTCCCAATTTGAACTGCAGTGGCAGCAACCTTGAGCAAACAGAATCGACTGTGGGAAGAGAACGTGTGCCGCTAATGGCCACTCTCTTCCTTTTTCGCAGGGAGATTGATAAGGATAAAAATATCAAATCGATATCCCCTACCGTCTACGCTTTGAGATCTATGTGAACACGACGGATGGGAGATCATTTCAAACAGTCAAAGCTGTGATAAAAATCCGGTGACAGACGCGAACGCGAGCAGAACGTGTTGCTAAATTTACACGTCATCGACTCGAGGCTAACACATTAATTGCGCATCATTTACAGGCAGATGCTGCTGATCGAAAAACTTTCTGACGAGCGAAATCACAGCTCGGAGACGTCGTGGTGCCGAGTGTGCGCCGGTAAAGACATAACTGTCTTAAGAGCATGAGAATGATTTTTTTTTTCAGAGCCGAGATTGAGTGGTATTACCCTTTAACCTTATCCGTCCATGTACTGTTTCTATGCCAACAGCAGGAGTCTTTTAGCTCTGACTGCCAAGTGTGTGTGTGTGTGTGTGTGTGTGTGTGTGTGTGTGTTCTGTTCTGCCCAGCGATTGTCTGTTTACCGCAGTAAATATTTCAAACACACTTCATCGCCAATAATATGTGGACGTCTGAATATCACACCCAGATATGATTATTGATCTTGTTCCAAATACGTGCATCAACAGGAAACTCCTGTATTTTTTAAGCCTAAGCCTGCGCCCTGTATTTACATGTTTTGATGTGTTAATGATTCAAACTTACCTGTAATAATAATAATAATATATTTCCAAAGTCACAGCTGACTGACTGATATATATTTAAATATATATATGTACAACCCATATATGAAACCTATTAGAAATTGTGATTAGAATATATATGTCCAGCCCCTTAAATATATGTATATTTAGGTATGGAAATTACATATATATATATATATATATATATATATATATATATATATATATATATATATATATATATATGTGTGTGTGTGTGTGTGTATATGTGTATATATGTATCTGGCATAGAATATATATATACACATATGAACATATATATATATATATATATATATATATATATATATATATATATATATATATATATATATATACATACACACATATATATGTATATATATATATATATATACATACACACATATATATGTATATGTATATATACATATATATATATGAAATATATAGAATTCCATATGTACACTATATATGAACATATTTATATATATATATACATATATATGTATATATATGTATATGTATATATACATATATATAGAATATATATATATATTATGTACTACATATGTATACAATTTCATATATATATATATATATATATATATATATATATATATATATATATATATATGTACACATATGATATATATGTGTATGTATATATATATAATATATAATATTATTTCAATATGTGTACATTTACTGTGGGTATGTCATTATAAATTCATATCTTTACAAATATGAATTGCATACAGATTGTTAACATGTAAGGCTGCAGCATATAATACCATATAGACCTTTTTTATATATGTACATATACACATTTTAGGGTATTTCATATATGTTATGAAGCTATATCTCCTGATATACAAGGATGTATGTATGTCATAATCATATGTTGCCTCATAGGTAACATATATGTTATATATTACATTTCCATGGGGGTTTAGATTCACGGTGTGAGATTACAGAGCAGTACTCCTAAACTCAACCGGTCGATATCCGCCGAGCGCCGAGCGTTCCTCTGTTTTGTCAATAGCCGCTTTCTTGTTAGACAGTTGTGGCTCAGTTGTTTTATTTTGAAGGGACACAAAGAAAATATCTCACTGACCACGTGAGGCCGGGCTACAATTGAGGCCATTTTTTTTTTTTAAAGGAATGAGACCACAGCTCGGTGTTATGTTTCCACAGCTCGCTCTAACTTAATGGTCACCGAGAACAAGTGTGTCACTTAACAAATGGGCTGCTTTGCTCAATATGCAATTAACCTATATCGCTGGATGGAAGTTTTCAGTCCACCGAGGAGAGTTTTGACAGAGTGAATATCTAAAAATGGCAGTATACTGTGCAGAAATCAATCCCCTTTCTCTCCATTGATTCCATTAAAAGCCTTTTTGGAGATTGATTACACTGAAAGCCTCCCTCCGCTTTGGATTACAGTTGCACAGTTCCAATCTCATTTTTTACAGTCCGAAGATATGGGCATTTATTCTATTACACTGCAAGGTGCAAAGCCCGGGGCCTGAACATCAGAGACCACCCTTTTTTCTAAGAATAATACTTTGTACAGATAGTAGAACATCCATTTGAGTATTGGGTATTGCCCCGCTTTTGTCAGATAAGCGTTATCACTCCTGTCGTTCCCGTTTCAAGATCCCTTTCCTCCCATCAAGATCAGAACGCATGTTACATGAAATCACAAAAAAACAACTCATGCTTCCTGCGAGCGCCGACGATAGCACACAGCGGCTGTGTGAAAGCTGTTTGCATTGTTTTATGGTAAAAAAAACTGAGCTTAAGTGCAGTGTGCCGCGGCGCCGAGCTCTAAAAACCAGAGGAAAACAAAAATAAATTGCATATAGATTTCTGTACATGGCGTAGCTCTCAATCCTGCAGCCTTATCTCTGTAATGGAATATTTATCAGTAAAGTGTAAAGCAGAAAAAAAAATAATGTTGCCTATGGCAACTGAATGCATAAAACATTTTGTTATTTCCTGGTGTTTGTGTACGGAGCAGATAAATGATCAGGAATATTAAAGCCTGTGCGGGGGAATCCTTACTCAGCGCCTTGTGGAAGTAGCCATCTTCGAGGGTAAACTCGGGGACAGTGTCCTTGCCGGCCGGCCCGCTTGTATGATTCATTTATCTGTCACACATTTCTGCTGAGCATACCACTATCTGCTCGTGGGATGTTTATGAATACATCCACAAAATGATATGAAAGCAATAACACTTCACCAGATCTGGGTTATTTCGCCGAGAATCGATCAGATGTGTCTCCTGAAATTGCGTTTCTCTCGCCCGGCGAGCTGCTTCATATTGTATGCATTTCACCGGGGTGCAGCTGCGCGTATACGGCAGAGAGACAGCTGGGTTTTTGCATATGGCTGCGGATGACCTTTCCCCGGTCCGCCGCGCTGCTTAGTGCAGTGTTTTTGGCAGACTTAGGTGTTGTTGCTGAATAGATAAGCGCTCATCCTGAAACCTGTCCCTGTGAGGTCTGCCGTCTCAGTACCATGCTTGCATTTTGAAAGGTTACCTCAGGATGCCAACTCGAGCCTCCACATCGCCCAAGGCGACTTCCTCCCCCTCCGCAACCATCTCTCCAACCCCCTCCTCGTGGCCCTCCTCCTCTGGCATCTGCCAATAGGATGTGGACGAGGAGAGTGACGGGCGGGAGGTGGGCGCAGTATTCATGAGCCTCGCCTGGACTGCCAAGTTGAGCCAGAGGACGGGAAAATCAAAAGGGGGCCTGGAGTCACTGGATGCCTGCCCAAACTAATTTATGACTCTAGTATGGCCTTAAAACATCTTCCCTGTTTACTGTAAGCATCAAAACAATGTCTTCTGAGTATTCTATGTGTGCTTGTGCCTTTGTGTTTCGTTTATTTAATGTACAAATGTCCCCTCAAGGATAAAGAAATCCTTCACAGCGAGGACGTTCTGCCTCTCAACAACAGGTCGGTTTTAATCCGCCGGTTTTCTCGAGCGAAGCCGGGAATCAAAGAACAACAACTTTTGCATCCAGTCTGCACTTTTTCAGTATCTCTTGAGCCAAATTGCGATAAATGAATCAAAATAATACAGAGTGAAAAAAGACCAACAACAAAAAGGAGAAAAAGTACAAACGGCCACATTTCTAAAATCCCGTCACACACAATTTTAAGACTCAAACGCAGCGTTTAGCCGTATAGTCCTGGCTGGAGTCTTCCATTATGATGTGTTTGTACACAGCGCTGCGCGTTGCCTTTGTTACCTACAAGGCAAGCCTCTTATTTCTCTCGCAGTCCTTGTGTTGCCACTTGTTTTGTTGCCGTTCACTTCCCTTAATTGGAATTTCTGCCACACAGCAGACTGAGAACTTGACAGTGTGTCCGCATTTTTCAGCTTTGCCCGAGTCCGTCTTGTCACTAACTACATCAACGCGGCGCCGAGGGTTCGCTCGGTGCGATTGCTCTCTTGTTGTTCAAAGGAAGCAAAAGACTAAAAAAGAACATTACTCTGCCAAAAAAATCTAAATCTCACCGAATACATTCGTCTCATTTCTACTCAAAACGTCTGTTTACCTCATATAAGAAGAGAAATCAGCATCTCAGTGAGACTCGGGACACTTGTAGTCGATTTCTCACTTGTTGTTGATTAGTTTTGAAGTGGCATTGTTATTTCCACTGATTCTCATTTCTTCTGAAATCACAGTTTTATTATCAAAAGCAGTTTAGATTAGGTTCCCTGGAGAATCGTGTTTGTATTGAATGATTTGAAGATTATGCCGTACGTACTGTATCTGTGTGTAGCTTGTCCAAATACATATATATATGCGTATACAACCAACTGAACACCCCTCGTCTCACCCTCGCAAGTGTTTGATTTGTCCTTTCAGGGCTACTGTAGATACAAAGGGGTCATTCTAAGGTAACGAAAACACGACTTTTCCCAGTTTCAGGTGATTCTACACCATTTAAAACATGAATATATGTATATATATTTCTGCCTCTAAATCCTACACACTGGACCTTTACGATTACACTCGGTACTGGTTTAATTTTACACAGTGCTGCGAGTTGCCCTTGCTTGTCCAAATATATATATATATATGTATACAACCAACTGAACACCCCTCGTCTCACCCTCCCCTATGAAAGTCATAAGTCTCTCTCTCTTGAGCAAGTGTTTGATTTGTCCTTTCAGGGCTCCTGTAGATACAAAGGGGTCATTCCAAGGTAACGAAAACACGACTTTCCCCAGTTTCAGGTGATTCTACACCGTTTAAAACATGAATATATGTATATTTCTGCCCCTAAATCCTTCACACTGGACCTTCACGATTACACTTGGTACTGGTTTGATTTTACAAAGTTCTGCGAGTTGTCCTTGCTTGTCCAAATATATATATATATATACAACCAACTGAACACCCCTCGTCTCACCCCCCCTATGAAAGTCATAAGTCTCTCTCTTTTGATCAAGTGTTTGATTTGTCCTTTCAGGGCTACTGTAGATACAAAGGGGTCATTCTAAGGTAACGAAAACACGACTTTTCCCAGTTTCAGGTGATTCTACACCGTTTAAAACATGAATATATGTATATTTCTGCCCCTAAATCCTACACACTGGACCTTTACGATTACACTCGGTACTGGTTTAATTTTACACAGTGCTGCGAGTTGCCCTTGCTTGTCCAAATATATATATATATATATATATACAACCAACTGAACACCCCTCGTCTCACCCTCCCCTATGAAAGTCATAAGTCTCTCTCTTGATCAAGTGTTTGATTTGTCCTTTCAGGGCTACTGTAGATACAAAGGGGTCATTCCAAGGTAACAAAAACACAACTTTTCCCAGTTTCAGGTGAAGCTACGACAGTGAAAACATGAACGTATTTATATTTCTGCCCCTAAATAACTTTAACCCTCCACACTGGACCTTTTAATTTTGGGTTTAAAGTCAGAATTAGAAATGTGCTTCACATTAGAAATGAGCCGAGGGGATGCTTGTCTTATAATCTGCGGTAAGTGGGTTCCGCCCACGACGGAAAAAAAAAAGGAACACACACATTCGGGCCCACTCGCACATGTGGACGGACACACACACACACACCTACCCCACAGAGCCATGACTAAGCCTGCTAGATTACCCCGTCCCTGTTGGCAGCGCGCCGCTATTGGGAACACGAGGCCTTGTCCTGTGTGGTTGGCTGGCTGGCCAGTGTGCTGCGCGTCCTGCAGGGCTCGAGTCACAGGGCTTAGCTGCTGCCGCTGCCACTGACCACGGCCATCTGAACTCCTTTCCCATTCTGACCCCAGGCAACGCACAGTCTGCTGCTTCATTAGGTCACTCCACCACCTCTAGCTAGGGGGGAATTTTAAGGCAGGTCCGGTCTGGATTACCATATGGCTCCTCTTGGTTATGCTGTCATGAAATATGAATCCAACACACGAAGACCACTGCTGCTAACGCTTCGCGAAAAGTGTCACATGAACTCCGGGGGCATCGATGTTGCAAAGATTTCATCACGCCTGAAAGTTGAGAGTTTCTCGTGTTGTGACTCTCTTGGTTCAGTCCACATTGTTTACCTTTTCGCTCAGTGTCAATCCGCGTTATTCTCACCTACTCGAATGCACAAAAGATGTTGCCAGACACAAATATTAAAGGTGTTGGGGGGGAAAAAAAAATCCGCTCTGCTGGAGATATCATCATCTTGTGGATGTAGTACATGAGACTAGCATCCAGGGGAAAAGAGCGATTCTTCGGCACCCTAATTGTCTTGTCTCCTTCTCCACCCACACCCTCAATTAGTGCAAATAAAATCCTCCCTTTGTGTGGAAAAAGTGCTCTGCAAAACTGCAGCGGCGGGTTTTACATGACATGCGGCTATAAAAAAAAATTAGACTTTCAAACTCCGAGAGGCACAGCTTGTGTGTCAGGTAAGGAAGCTGCGAGGGTCGGTTTTTTATCCCTTAAGGCCCAGAGGTGGCTAAAGTGACAGAGGCCAGATGGTGGAGTCTACATGCCTGGGAGGTGAACACAGACTGACAAGACAGCCGAGGGTCTTCCATGATGAAGTGTGGACGCTGGCTTTCAAAAAAAAAAAACCAACCCTTTATACATCACTTAACCTTCTCCCATACTGTGCTGTTTTCTCTTATGTTGAAATACTAAAAAATCCAGAATTTGCCTTAAAAGCACGTCTGTTTCTGCGTTAATTTCACAGATATGTCAGCACTGCTTTCTTTTTTATCTAAATAAGACAGAAAAAACACCATTTCGTATATTATTTCCAGGATAAAATGTGTGTAAATTATAATGAAAATAAATTATAATACAACGTTTGTAGGAGAATCACTTGACACAAGTTTAATTGCCTCACCCATCTGGCAGATTGTCTCACTCATCTGGCAGCGCACTCCACCCAACTGGCCGCCTTTCTGTGCACGATGGAGGGACTGGAACCGGTTCTGATTCACGTCGATAAACTTCCTCGGTCCCGTTTGCCATCTCTGACAGGTGTTGGCCCTACGTACGAAAAACAATATCTCAAACTCTCGGCCTAAGCTGTGGGACAACCTTTGGGGTGTTGAATGTCACCATCTGTTGAGGACCTGCTTAGTTGAAGTCATTACAGCACGTGGAGGGACCGTCGCGGCTCCAGCACGAACCCATGAGGGTCGCGGTTTATTGCACAGGAACTCAGGTGGGCCCTGATCTGATTTCAGAGGCTCAGTTGGCGATCGTTGGGAGCATTTGGGTTGACATTATCCACACCTAATTGCCGTGCACACACCAAGTGTTTCTCCCTCAAACGTTGAGATGATTTACCGACCCCGCCAAATATTGCGTACTAGTGCAATATTATCATGTCCACCTTTTCTGGTTTGGTCTCTTGACAAAAAAGGGTAAATTGGGGTAAGATGTCTCCTTTAAAGGTGCATTTAAGCATTTGAAAATTAGCAAAAATGCTCAACAGAATGTGAAGAAATAACAGTTTCGGCATTATGTGGTCTATGTATTATGTTAAAGAGATATCTAATGAAGTTAGAATGCTAACTAGCTGCACGGCTAACTGAGTTTACTAGTCCACGGCGACGTAAATGTTAACACGCAGAAATTAGGGTAGGGTTAGGGTTCGGTTAGGGTTTGAGTTTTGATTAGAATTACATTACAACTTAATACTGATTGATGTTTAAATGTGTAGCCTACACAGGCTACAAATTGTCACATCACCACAAATGCTAATTGTGTGTTCCATTTGAACAAGTAAGCTGGATTTCTGGGTCAGAAAATCAAACGCACCTCACCAACCCCGACCTCAAAATCCAAGATTGGCGGCCCGCTTATTAAAAGCTGTAAGAGCTTGTAGATTACACTGTTTATTAGCACTTCTTGCTACTTTGTGGCTCATTAAATCAGTCTTACAAACAGTACTGTCCGATTTCTATCTGTGGACATGTTGCTTCAATGTTTTTCTGCAAAAAATACAGTGAAATCAGCTTGTACCTTGCTTGAACTAGTATTCCGACTAGTTGAACTGGAATGCGGTCTACCCGAATATGACATCATCATCAGGTAAATGGAACACAATTACTGCTACTAGCTAGAATAGCACCTAGCACCTAGCACCTTGACACCGAGTAAGACTCCCCCTCGAGAGGTCAAGTTAGCTGACCGCTAGCTTAGCTAGTTTTAGCAACCTCAGAAAAGACCGCACAATAACAATACACAGCACAACTCACCCTCTCCTCCAGCAGCCTGCCTGTGTGGGGAAGCCCTGACGAGTCGATTACCGAGTGCAGTAGATTTCCGCAGCTCAAGGATGAAAATGTACTGATTATTACTCCATGGAACGCTCAGTTCTTATTATCGAGAGCTGACAGGGAAAATAACGGAAGTAATGGAGTAATAATCAGACATTTTCATAATCGAGCTCGTCAGGGCTTCCCCACACAGGCAGGCTGCTGGAGGAGAGGGTGAGTTGTGCTGTGTTTTTAATACAAATCCAGCAAAGCTAGCAGATGTTTGATGCTTCGTACTGTGTGCTGGGACTGTACATGTACTGTTGCTGAAGTTTGGTGCTGTTCTCACCATTAATTGTGGCTTTTTGATGGCGGTTTCTAATTGGAGACATAAGCTGCAGTGTATTGTTATCGTGCGGTCTTTTCTGAGGTTGCTAAAACTAGCTAAGCTAGCGGTCAGCTAACTTGACCTCTCGAGGGGGAGTCTTACTCGGTGTCAAGGTGTGTTAGACCATGGAGTAAACTTATCCCTTTAACGATATTGTTATTTTCTATTTTGTGTTAGATGATGGTGCACACACTTTTTAAAATCATTAGCTCGTTGCTAACTTTGACTGTCATGTGGTGCTCTGCGTGTAGCATAGAGTGAATTTCTGCTGGAAACAGCTGCCTGCTGCTGCTCTGATTGCTGATAGCTGTGAGACTGAACCAAAGAGGACCTTTGCTGTAAAACAAAAACAATGGGCTAAAACAGATTAAAAAAAGTAGTAGAGCTGCATGAGAAGCCTTTCACAGTGCAGGTATTGTTGTTATTTATAATCTAAATAAATATATAGATAAGTAGGCCTTAAGTATTCATAAAATGCACAGTTGAGTTCAATGAAGCTCCCTTCAGCAATAAGACCCCAGCTGTGTTCAGTCACCAGCTGTAATTATTTTTTCTCTGTTTTGCAAATATGCAGTAAGCGTATACACTATATTGAACAGCCAGCCTTTAAAGATGCTTAAAGATGACTCGGGTCCATTGCTTTGAGATACTGCACAATTAGTTCCGGCAGTTTTCCATGGTAAACAGAGTTTGATTAAGTTTCCCGGTGTTGATGTACACACTGCAGGGCGCTCCATCTTTCATTCCCGCCTCAGGTTCCTGTCACACATCAGCCCAGAAAGGAGGCTGAGGTGCACCGATTCACCATAGCCGAACTTATCTCCGAGCAGATAATTCTGCTGAGAGGGAAGGTATTATGTTTCTCAAAAACCAACTCACAGCCATAGAATCCGGGTTGATGTGCTTCTCAGGTGGCCATCACATTGCCTGAATGGATTTCAAGCAGTGATGTGGAACGATTCCTTTGAGAAAGGTACCCATTCAAATGAAGATAAAGTCATTAAACTGCAGCAGCTGTCCTTGGATCTTTGCTTTTTCCTCGATTGCCTGTGATGAATATGAGTGTCGCATATGTTTCAAGGATAAGATACTCTTGAGGATGATATTCATTCTCAGTGCACGGGTATTGAGAAGTCTATTACTGCTTGAGGACTGTCAGTTGTCACTTTTCCACTCCCCGCCATTGTCGCTCGGCATAAATCAGCTTGATTTTTTTACAGGTGAATCATCGTAGACTTTGAATACGGTTATTTTAAAGTCATCTTACGCGCACACATTTGCAAAAACCCATTCCTAGAACCAGCCTGCATTGCAGAGCTTCCATCGAGTCTCCCATTGAGTGGATGTATTTACACCCAACCTGTCTCGTCTTGGGGATGTTTGCCTGCTGGCCTCGCATTCTCGCGATTTGTTACCACCTGGCACATTTCCCGTCTGCTCTGAATAAAGCCAAAACTCTGCCTCATACCTGGCTGCGTCTGCTTCATCTCCCCATGCAGGATGGTAATATTTCAGCCCCCACGGGCTTAAATCTTCACTGGATGGTCGACGTCAACAAACGTCCATCCAATCACAGGGAACAAATGTTCCTGACATCAAACCCTTTAACAATAACAACAGGAAGGTTAGGGTTAGGGTTATGATTGGATGAACAACATTCTGCATCCATTAACTATTCATGACCTGACTTTACAGTCCTAGGGAAAAAATATTGCATCCCACAAGCCGACAGCATGCTAAATTCTGCAGGTGGAGCATGGAGGAGAAAGAATATTCATCACTGAAGCTCCACACAGTCGCTGAAAAGCCTTTAAATACACTAAACAAACACATAAACCAATTAGGTTTGGATTTATATAGTCGTATCTTTGGACATTTTATCTGAAATAGATTATTTATTGTTTATTGTAGCTTTGAATGTTGTTCTGTAGTCCCACGTGGAGAGGGCCAAATGTTTGGCACGGTATGAAAATTAAAATAAACTAACACCGTTTGACCGTCCTGAGTTTTGGATCTTGGCAAACGCACATTGTGCCTTTTTACTCAGCCTGCGAAGTTCATCCCGACTCCGTTGAGCATCTTGAAGTATGAATGTCTATTTCACCTTACTACTTGCTATCTTCACTGGATGGTCGACGTCAACAAACGGCCATCCAATCACAGGGAACAAATGTTCCTGACATCAAACCCTTTAACAATAACAACAGGGAGGTTAGGGTTAGGGTTATGATTGGATGAACAACATTCTGCACCCATTAACTATTCATGACTTGACTTTACAGTCCTGGGGAAAAAATATTGCATCCCACAAGCCGACAGCATGCTAAATTCTGCAGGTGGAGCATGGAGGAGAAAGAATATTCATCACTGAAGCTCCACACAGTCACTAGAAAAGCCTTTAAATACACTAAACAAACACATAAACCAATTAGGTTTGGATTTATATAGTCGTATCTTTGGATTGTAGCTTTGAATGTTGTTCTGTAGTCCCACGTGGAGAGGGCCAAATGTTTGGCACGGTATGAAAATTAAAATAAACTAACACCGTTTGACCGTCCTGAGTTTTGGATCTTGGCAAACACACATTGTGCCTTTTTACTCAGCCTGCGAAGTTCATCCCGACTCCGTTGAGCATCTTGAAGTATGAATGTCTATTTCACCTTACCACTTGCTATCTTCATTGCAAATGTAAAACAGCGCCCCGAGGGGACTCGAGAGGTTACCCGGAGTCACGAGTTTAAAATTCCACCAGTGTGTTTTTTAAAGCGATAAACGAGCGCTACGGGGAACAAAAGCAAAAAGGTTGCATCGGTGGGGCCGTGCTGCCGTCTTGCTACAGGGTATCAAGGAGAGGATGAAAATACAAACCATCAAGAACAGTTTAGGCACTTTAGAGACGGCAATAGGTTAGCTTACTGCTTTGAGGTATGGTGAAAGGATGTGGAGTTACCATGGCTGCCACGTTTTCTCCTTTCTCCGAAGCACAATTCTACCATCTGAATGCTTTAAAGGTCCGTTTGATAAGTTCGTTGACTGGCCGTCAGCCCGTATCATCAGTGTTTGACATGCTGGGGATGAGACTCAACAATCAACTATCTTACAAATTGGAGAATTAAAGGCCCAGTTTGTAAGAAAGTTGGTTTGGGATTGGGACAGAGTTGGGAATTCTTACAAATTAGACCTTCAGGGTCGACCACATACCCCCGTCCACTAGTTCACATGAAAGTAGACTGTAATACCACTTAATTTAAGCTTGGGGAAGACATTTTCCTGTTTCAACTTGACCAGGTCCACATAAATACTGCTAACAAAAAATGGAGGAGCACAGCTTTTGAGCCACTTCCACCTCAACCAGCCCATTTTCACCTCCGACGCACCAAATGCAGCAGCCTGGTTAGTGGCCCTACACTTCCAAGTTCGACGGCGTCGGTTCCCCCTGTAATTTCACTTCCTGAAGAGCCCCTCCAGTGCGAGTAGTTTAAAGTCCACAGTCTGGGGGCAATCAGGGTGGATAGATGTGTCATACACGAGTGTGAGCAAAAGTCAAGATCGGGGTTGTTTTGAAGTTACATTGCTTAAATTTCCGGCCATCAACACTTTCCCGTACATGCCAAGCAGCTGCTGGGAAACCATCGGAACACTTTTGTACAAGGTCCACACCTCGGTATACCAAAGAAACACAACACTCAAACTCTCTGTCACGACCTATAAATGAAGGCTGGTACATAAAGAAATGGTTTTCCCAGTTTGGTGTGGACGAACTTGACTGGGCAGTGATCATAAAGTGAGAGATTGTGGTGCTTTGGATAGTTTTGTTGAGTCGGTCTTGCCCTTTTCTCCACAAACAGACTCTGGGAGTTGTATCTCTGTTCTGGAAATGACTTTAAATCAATGTTTTGTACCTATGCATAAGATGTCCATGGTTCTTTTCAGATATCTGTACTTTTTGCCCATATTGTGTATTTCTTTGACCAGAGCTGAATGTTGTTGAAACTGAGTCAGGGTCAACAGTATCTTATCACATTGTTCCTCTCACCTGTCCTCCATATATCTCACTCGCTATGTTCAGAGTGCCGAAGAATGCAGGCTCTCAGCTTAAATATATCATTGAAGTGGTGTCTGTGGTTTTGGGTTACTGCTTTATGTCTACAAACCTCAACAAGCTCACAAATAAGAGAAAAAGAAACAATTCCAGGGTGTCATGACACCTGCGGAGAATGCAGTTTTTGGGTAAAAATGAAAGCGTTCCTGTTCAGAATCAGACAGACGGATGACTAAAAAAGCAGGTGAGTCACGTCCGGAGGAGACAACACGTCAGAATCACAGCGTACAGGTGGATGTTGGGAGGAGGAGGAGGAGGAGGAGGGGTGCAGCTGGGGGAAATGTTTGAAAGGCGAGCAGCAGCAGAGTGGTGAAGGCTGAAATCATTCGGTTTTCCAGTGCAGTTTCTTGTGTTTTGATCATCTCCTTGTACCACATGTCATACAAAGCTCGCTGGGTGTAATGTCACAAGAGTTTCCCTGATATGTTTTTGTTGTTTTGCTTTTTTAATGATAAACTATGTTAGACCCAGAAAGTTTTCTGTAAGAATCCATGTGGCTTTATGAGGAGCAGACGAAGCCTGTCGAGCCACGCCGACAACTTACCATTGCCATGCTAGCAGTCAGGCTAGGTCAAGGTGAATTATTTGTTTGTAAATGTTTGTAAACCAACATTTATCAACTTTGCACTGGGGGGAATGTAAACAGCTCCAACAACATCATGGTGATAATAATACGGTAATCATCTTCACATTTAAAAGTTTGGCATTAACGTGCATCTTAGCATGTGATGTAGCATTTAGCTCTAATGCCGTTTTTCCACGGACAGTACCAGCTCGCCTCGGCTCAGCGTGGCTCTACTTGTTTTGGTTTCAGATGTGCTGCGTTTCCATCTAGAATTAGTATCTCTTCAACGTGGGGGGTCGTCATCAACGTGGGCGGGTCGTCATCAACGTGGGCGGGTCGTCATCAGACGTGGGCGGGTCGTCATCAGTGACGTACTTATCCACGCGACACATAAACAGGGCTAGCTGTGGGCTACGCTAGAACACGTCCACCTTTTCATTTCTCGTCGCACCATCAAGCTCGTTCTGGATGCGTCTTCAGCGACAACACTCAGGAGCGTCTCCACCTCTGCCACGGTCCACGCCGTGTTCCTGCGCGTTGTTCCTTCCATGTAATCGCTATGTTGACTGAACGCAGATGCTAGTTTTTAAAGGTAGCGGGTGTCAGGCTCGGACGTCGCGCTCGTCATGAGTCGTCAAGTGGCGTCGCTCTCTGTCCAATCAGTGGCCGGCTGCCAGCTTACGTCACACAGAAGTATCAGCTCAGCTCGGTTGGAACTTATACGGAGGTGATACTAAAGAAGCACCACTTTAGCAGGTACCAGGTACCAGATTTCAGTAATGGGAACGCAAGAAAGGCGAGCTAAGTCGAGTCGAGGCGAGCTGGTACTGTCGGTGGAAAAACGGCATAAGTGTGGCAGAACTGCTAGCATAGTCAGTGACGCTAGCATTTTGTACATTATGTTGCACGTTTTAAATTGTGACAACCAGAACGAGTTAAAATAAGCTGAGTCGTGTTTGTTTTTTCATTTGAATTAACCCAAATTGACGAGACTCTCATCGCTAATTACGACAAATGTATTAAATCTAATTGCAGTGTGTTTATTGAAAGATGTAACGTTCAAGGTGAATTATTTATTTGTAAATGTCTTCATCTTATACAAACATAGAGTTATGCAGTTATTTATATACAAACATATATATTTTTTAATAATACGGTAATCATCTTCGCATTAAAAGTTTGGCATTGACGTGCATCTTAGCATGTGATGTTAGCATTTAGCTCTAAGTACGGCAGAACTGCTAGCATAGTCAGCGACGCTAGCATTTTGTACATTATGTTGCAGAACGAGTTAAAATAAGCTGAGTCGTATTTGTTTTTTTCATTTGAATTAACCCAAATTGACGAGACTCTCATCTCTAATTATGACAAATGTATTAAATCTAATTGCAGTATGTTTATTGAAAGATGTGACCTCAGAAAAGCCATGAACTATTTTTTTATTTACCTTACAAGAATATGTCAGTAAACTCTGTGCCAGCTGCCTAACTGGGGCAAAATTTGCTTAAAAAGTGTTTTTTTGTAGACGGCAATTCACATATAAATGTGTTTTTCCAACATCTCAATTTCATTATTTCTCCGTGTGTAGAAAGGCACCGTCCTCAAACTGTAGTTCAACCTTGCTGGATTTTTTTTTTTTACTATCTCTTTTCATCCAAATTCCAACCTTGACGTCAAGACATCTTTTGATCTGCAAGTAACCAAATCAATGCTTTCATCAATGAGCAGCGAGAACACATCACGGTTCAGAGTGGCTATTTTCGATATGAGCGGCGCGCTATAAAGGCGATATGACTCAGCCCGTGTGTCTAAGTACATCCAAACTAAATGTTCATGCACAAGTGCTTTTAAAAGCTTAGAAGCTATTTTTTCCACAGCAAAACCGTGGCGTTCAGGCATTCTTAGTTTCAACCTGTTAATTGATTGGGTTGACAGTCCTCTTGGAGGAAAACACTTTCAAAGCCGTGCAGCACTCTGCAGAAATATGTATTCGATTTTGTTTTATATCATTTCATAACCCATAATAATTCCTCTGATAACAGACACACAATTATCTTAAACAGAGGATTGTTTGCGACCTATTCTGCTATCTACCCTTGCACTTAAATTAACTTTGCCGGTACCCAAAGCCTCCTCTGACTGATGTAACCTTGTTATACCAACACAGCACACTTAAGCATTCCGCCCACTGAAACGTTGGATCTAATCTTAAAAACTTGAACTAGAGTGAGTCTTTATTGATTGTGAGCCCGGAGAGCAACAATGGGCGCCTTACCCTCTAATGGGATTGTGTTCTTTGTTTGAACACAGAAGTACACCTCTGACATGACTTTTTTCATTTGCAATCAAACAAACCATGTCCGCCTGCATCATGGGAAGCTGGCCCTCTAATGTTACCGGAGCCTGAAGCGCTCCTTGATTGTTACCGCGCCGCCAAAATTAAATCTTTTCTAATTTCACCCAGCACTTGTCGAGATTGTTGTCTGTGATTTTTCAGATTGCTTTCTTTGATTGTTTTGTCTCTGAGCGGCTCAGATTGCCTTCAGTAATAATGTGTCACTTTTCATGTATCATTTTATTGAAGCTTGATGAAATGCGCTGTGAGAGACAGTAGCTGGATTACATTAAAAAGGCTGTTGGCTGTACCGAGTTCATTATTCATTTTTTCCAGCATTATAAGCCTTGTCCCAGAGAAGCTTCAGAGATTTGTATGCTTGATTGTATCCTTGATGACAGAAAAAAAGAGTCTCTGAGGCTTTCAGGGGGATTATTGCTCCATTGTTGCACTTTTATTCAGGCCAAATTGTGTGTTAGGTTGAATTGGTAATCAATTGAAAATTCCCTGTTCTTTGGTTAGAGAGGAGCAATCACAGTTGTTCGCCCCGCCATATCATCACAGTGTACCTGTTTGTCTCTATCAGGGTGTCTGGATGCATTTTTGCTCTTCTTCTGCTGATTTGCGGTTTAAATTGAGTGCCACAAATGATGCACTCCGAGATGTCTGTTTAAATCGCTGTCGAGGAAGTATCCAAATTCTGTTGATGTAGGGCATTGCCGCTCGGGTACTGCTTACAGCAGCTCCCTTTTTATTGCTTTTTATGTAGTACAAGTTATAGGAGTTTCACAGAAGAGCCCCTTTGGGTTACCTGAAGCTGAAATCTGTGCTGCTTTTTTTGAATCATCACTCTGAGATTGGTGAGTAACACATCAGTACAGTCTGATGTGTTGAATGGACAGATATTAATCGTGTTTTTGGTTCCAGCAGCAGATCAGATGAATGGATGTGTTTTGGGGGGCAATGTTAATGTATTTAACAAACACCAAATGACTGTATAATCACTACGGTGGGGGTGGGGCGGATTTGCCAGCTGCACGATAATGATCATATTTGTATAGTACGCCCTAATGTACAATAATGTCACCACTTTGTGACGCTTACAGTGCATTAGTAACTGGTTTTAGTCTATGCTGCCTCATTTTCGATTTATTTTCCAGCCCGTCATGCTAGCTGTAGATTCTGATAATGAACATGATTCCCGAGCACGACCGTTGTTCTTCCTGCCACTCGTAACTCATTTCAAGCAACTTTGAACCTTGAGCGTTCTCATTGGAGTGATTGTTGATAGCACCTGCTTCGCCGTAATAATTCAAGCCAGCGATGCAGTTTAGCTCCTGGCTATTGTTCCAGCGAAGCAGTTTAGCTCCCGCTATTGTTCCAGCAATGCAGTTTAGCTCCCAGCTATTGTTCCAGCAATGCAGTTTAGCTCCCAGCTATTGTTCTAGCAATGCAGTTTAGCTCCTAGCTATAGCTCTAGCAATGCAGTTTAGCTCCTAGCTATAGCTCTAGCAATGCAGTTTAGCTCCCAGCTATTGTTCTAGCAATGCAGTTTAGCTCCCAGCTATTGTTCTAGCAATGCAGTTTAGCTCCCAGCTATTGTTCTAGCAATGCAGTTTAGCTCCCAGCTATTGTTCTAGC
Organism: Lagodon rhomboides; assembly: GCA_039737535.1. Taxonomy (NCBI): domain Eukaryota; kingdom Metazoa; phylum Chordata; class Actinopteri; order Spariformes; family Sparidae; genus Lagodon; species Lagodon rhomboides. Next base: position 24,188,906 of record CM077803.1, read on the forward strand.
AATGCAGTTTAGCTCCCAGCTATTGTTCTAGCAATGCAGTTTAGCTCCCAGCTATTGTTCTAGCAATGCAGTTTAGCTCTCAGCTATTGTTTTAGCAATGCAGTTTAGCTCCCAGCTATTGTTCTAGCAATGCAGTTTAGCTCCCAGCTATTGTTCCAGCGATGCAGTTTAGCTCCCAGCTATTGTTCCAGCGATGCAGTTTAGCTCCCAGCTATTGTTCTAGCAATGCAGTTTAGCTCCCAACTATTGTTCTAGCAGCGCAGTTTAGCTCCCAGCTGTTGTTCTAGCAGATGCAGTTTAGCTCTCACCTATTGTTCTAGCAATGCAGTTTAGCTCCCAGCTATTGTTCCAGCAATGCAGTTTAGCTCCCAGCTATTGTTCTAGCAATGCAGTTTAGCTCCCAGCTATTGTTCCAGCAATGCAGTTTAGCTCCCAGCTATTGTTCCAGCAATGCAGTTTAGCTCCCAGCTATTGTTCTAGCAATGCAGTTTAGCTCCCAGCTATTGTTCTAGCAATGCAGTTTAGCTCCCAGCTATTGTTCTAGCAATGCAGTTTAGCTCCCAGCTATTGTTCTAGCAATGCAGTTTAGCTCCCAGCTATTGTTCTAGCAATGCAGTTTAGCTCCCAGCTATTGTTCTAGCAATGCAGTTTAGCTCCCAGCTATTGTTCTAGCAATGCAGTTTAGCTCCCAGCTATTGTTCTAGCAATGCAGTTTAGCTCCCAGCTATTGTTTTAGCAATGCAGTTTAGCTCCCAGCTATTGTTCTAGCAATGCAGTTTAGCTCCCAGCTATTGTTCTAGCAATGCAGTTTAGCTCCCAGCTATTGTTCTAGCAATGCAGTTTAGCTCCCAGCTATTGTTCTAGCAATGCAGTTTAGCTCCCAGCTATTGTTTTAGCAGTGCAGTTTAGCTCCCAGCTATTGTTCTAGCAATGCAGTTTAGCTCCCAGCTATTGTTCTAGCAATGCAGTTTAGCTCCCAGCTATTGTTCTAGCAATGCAGTTTAGCTCCCAGCTATTGTTCTAGCAATGCAGTTTAGCTCCCAGCTATTGTTCCAGCAATGCAGTTTAGCTCCCAGCTATTGTTCTAGCAATGCAGTTTAGCTCCTAGCTATTGTTCTAGCAATGCAGTTTAGCTCCCAGCTATTGTTCTAGCAATGCAGTTTAGCTCCCAGCTATTGTTCTAGCAATGCAGTTTAGCTCCCAGCTCTTGTTCCAGCAATGCAGTTTAGCTCCCAGCTATTGTTCTAGCAATGCAGTTTAGCTCTCAGCTCTTGTTCCAGCAATGCAGTTTAGCTTCTAGCTATTGTTCTAGCAATGCAGTGTAGCTCCCAGCTATTGTTTTAGCAATGCAGTTTAGCTGCCAGCTACTGTTCCAGTGATGCAGTTTAGCTCCCAGCTGTTGTTCCAGCAATGTAGTTTAGCTCCCAGCTATTGCTCTAACAATGCAGTTTAGCTCCCAGCTATTGCTTTAGCAATGCAGTTTAGCTCCCAGCTATTGTTCTAGCAGCGCAGTTTAGCTCCCAGCTATTGTTCCAGCGATGCAGTTTAGCTCCCAGCTATTGTTCCAGCGATGCAGTTTAGTTCCCAGCTATTGTTCCAGCGATGCAGTTTAGCTCCTAGCTATTGCTCTAGCAATGCAGTTTAGCTCTTGGCTATTGTTTCAGCAATGCAGTTTAGCTCTTGGCTATTGTTTCAGCAATGCAGTTTAGCTCCCAGCTATTGTTCTAGAAATGCAGTTTAGCTCCCGGCTATAATAACTGAAGATTTCCTTGTTCCTTAATGCTAACGTATGTTGTGTTTATGTTCTAAGCTAGGCTACTTATTGAGGTTTGGTGAGGATGGCTGAATGTGAGCAAAGATAATGGAACGGTAAATTAATCTGTTCATTTTGATTATGGATCATTACATTACAAAGTTGCAAGTAGTCACACAGAGAGAAAAATCAAGATGCACTGAGATGCATAGGAATCATTTAATTGCATCGTACTCTTCTGAAAAAGCAATCAAAAAGAGATTCACATCGTTAAAAATCTGAGGAAAATAACACTCAGGTTGAACCAGGATAATCTTTCAATAAAATATAAACCTTAATTTCATTACTTTTTAATCATGCATAAGCATTCAAAGATAGTCGCTGGATTGAAGGGGAATTTTCTTCTGGACAGCGACGAGTATTATTTCAATGGGAATCCTTGAACTTAAGTGGGGATGTGTTTTTAATGGTCCCAGACTTCAGTTTCTCTGATGTCAGCTGGAAGCGCCTTGCAAAAAGAGCCCGAATCCCACTTCCACTGAATTTCTTGGATGGGTCGATCTCAGTGGCGCGCTGTAATGTAATTTTCTTCTTCTTTTTTTTTTTTTCCTCATTCTTTTATCTGCTATTTCAAAAAAAAAAAAAAGGCTTTTGATCTGAATCTACAAGGGGGAGAGTCTGTGAATGTTATCATTATGAGCATAATTTTCAACTGGAATATTATTTTTCAAGGAAGCTGCACAATAAGTGAAACTGACAATTTCAAGATGAGATAGAAAACAGATGGGGACAGAGACTAAATGAATATTTCCCAACTTAAGAGGGGACTGTAGTTTGTGAAGATAGTCAGGCTGTCTGCTTTAAATTATATTCCCTCCGAGTCCTTGTTCTTTCTTCAGTGTCTTCATCAACTACTGGATGGAAAATGGACTCACATTTGTTGTTTATTGGTTTCATGTGGGTTAGTCTGTATCTAGTGATGTAAAAAAAACACACACACACATGAGCTTTTAATTAAAATCTACACTGCAGCCAAGAGGAGGCATTGTATTTCTGCAGAAATGGTGCTTTTAGCACACAAAAAAAGGTCTTATAAGTATATGTTTATGCACACAGTATTCTAACAGTGCTGTTTAGCATTTTGAAATAAAGCCCCCTTTATAATCACAAAGCCTTTCATTCCCCAAAATTACAGTTTTTAGAAATTAGAACCCGTGGCAGCGAAGCGGGTCTCTAACCAAAGTAATTGTTTGTTTTATTTGTTTATTTGACCTTTTATTCGATCACAGTGGTCTTTGTGCGATCGAAATCTCATTCGGGACCAAGTCCTGGTCAAAATGGCATCATAATTATGTTACAAGAACCTCCAGAAACAACAGGGGGAAAAAATAACGTGAAAGGCATTTGAACATTACAAAGTGCATTTTCTAATATCGGACTGAAACAAAGAACTCTTTTTTATTAAACGATCAAATCCATTTCACTTTTTCCACAACAGATATAGCAAGTGTCCTCGATGCGCACTCACAGTAGGAAGTCCGGCGCCGGGTCCGGTCTTTGTAGTCGAGCCCGGTCTTGTGCAGCGGCTGTGTAACACCGTGAGGAAGTGATAACTTCAGACAGAGTGTGGCTGTACAACTTTGTTTTATGTCTCCAAAGAAAAGTAAACTCGAAAGAAATTTCAGGAGCATGAGAGCACCTTCAAAGTGCCAGAAAAGCACGAGCGGGGCCTTGATTTTGTTTTTTTTTCCTCCTTCTTGTCTTTCCTCAACACAAGTCATCTGGGTCAGGGCTCTGCCGGGTTATCGAGTCTGTCTAACCTCTCCTCAAACTGACTTTAAAATAGCAGTATCCAGTGACTTTGTGTCTGTGCAGGTGTGAGTGTGTGTCTGTGTGAGAGGCTGTGGTAGACCGGAGGTGTGTACGAGGAAGAGGAAGGGGGGAAAAGCCAGGATATGATGAGAATAGATTGTGTGCATTTAGGTGACAGGTTACTGTCTTGTCAGCCTGATAATCAGACTCAATTGCTCAATACCGCTGCAACGAATGCCCTTCTTTAAAGGCGTTATTGAGCCCATTTACATGACCGCGATCATCAGATAACTGGGAATAATCAGGTTACGATAATAATCTGATTTGACGTGTTTAGATGCACTTAAGTAATGCGATAATGGAAGAAACGGGTGTACATGATTCAATTAGTTGGATTTCTTTACAAGTACATGACGTGAAACTGTGTTTTTTCACTTTCTGGATGTGCGTTAGGAGCAGAAATTGTCAGATCATGAATGGAGAGATAATTTCAGAATGTCAATTTGTCTGGGCGACCTGATGAAGGATGTCATGATCCCGCCTGCCGACCGATGAGATGACAGTGCGCTATACATCTCAAAATGCTAGTAGCAATAGCGTTGTACACGCTCGGTCACATCTGTATACGCACGGGTTTTAACAACATCTGGGTCATTCCATGAAATCTTATTGTGAAACAGTGTTTTTGGTAAAAATATATATCAATTGTAATAAATATTTACCAATTTATCGGTGTCCCCTAATTTTATGTCAACCCTGTTACCCTAACCAAAAAACCCCATCAAAATAACGGTACATTCTAGATTTGACATGATTTACAGGAGGTTGCATCATCTCTGAACCAGGATGCTAACAGATCAGTGACAAGTAAGTTTTGCTCATCTCTGATGTGCTATTTTTGATGTTTTTTCAAGGTTGAACCAGGGGGACAAGCATACAACGTCAACCCTGTTACCATTTTTTAACATATAAATCCAAACAATTATTTATTTCATCATAATATAATCAATATGTACATGTAATTTCCTTTCAAAGTACATAGCATGTGCTTTAGCTAACATTTGTTTTAGCTAGCAATGGGCAAATTAGCTTGAAATGGTCAACCCTGTTACTGTCAACCCTGTTACCTTTCCAGTAACAGGACTTGACTAAAACAGTTATAAAATATGAAATTCCATAGCTGAGATGGCACAATATAATTTCTTGTCATTTTAAACTGTCTTTAATTCCTGGCTGCTGAAAAAATAGCAATTAAATATAATTTAAATTTTAACTTTTCAAAGTTGAAAAGGCACCGATTTCATGGAATGACACATCCGTTTCTTTGACAGTTTTACACATGTGCAGATGTAAAAGAAAAGAAAGAAACCAGATTAATTATTATAAATGCATCGTATGAAACAGAATATTGGGACAAAAAAACGTTATCAGAGTTTTCATAATCCGATAGCCCTCCGATGACCACTTGAATAATCTGTTAACTCCATAAATCCGATAATGATCGGTTTATCAGTGTGCGTGCATAACAGGCTCATTGATAACGTTCAGCAGCTAAATGTGACGGCGCGTCTGTTGTTCGGATCGTCTGCCTCCTCCAGTGGTTGTCAGCTTGAATCAGCACTAGCTTACATTGCTAACGTCACTGACACTAGCCGACGTCAAGGTTGCTAACGCTAGCTAGCTAACGTTATGGCAGTACAGTACGCTGATTGACTATTGGCTCACACACCTTGTTAGAAGCTGGAACCGACCGAACAGCAGAATTCTTACACAGACACAAACAAAACAATCATTTTGGACCCAACGAATATTGTTAAATGATTTATTCACAATCATGATAATATTTTAAAGCATGCTATCTGTGTTATCATCTATAAGCAGGGTCATTCCATGAAATCGGTGCCTTTTCAACTTTGAAAAGTTAAAATTTAAATTATATTTAATTGCTATTTTTTCAGTAGCCAGGAATTAAAGACAGTTTAAAATGACAAGAGTCCTGTTACTGGAAAGGTAACAGGGTTGACAGTAACAGGGTTGACCATTTCAAGCTAATTTGCCCATTGCTAGCTAAAACAAATGTTAGCTAAAGCACATGCTATGTACTTTGAAAGGAAATTACATGTACATATTGATTATATTATGAGAAATAAATAATTGTTTGGATTTATATGTTAAAAAATGGTAACAGGGTTGACGTTGTATGCTTGTCCCCCTGGTTCAACCTTGAAAAAACATCAAAAATAGCACATCAGAGATGAGCAAAACTTACTTGTCACTGAGCTGTTAGCATCCTGGTTCAGAGATGATGCAACCTCCTGTAAATCATGTCAAATCTAGAATGTACTGTTATTTTGATAGGGTTTTTTGGTTAGGGTAACAGGGTTGACATATAATTAGGGGACACCGATAAATTGGTAAATATTTATTACAATTAATATATATTTTTACCAAAAACACTGTTTCACAATAAGATCATACTTAAAACAATATGTAAATGTGAACATTTTAACATTTTGCCAACATTTTACAATTAAAAGTCTGCTGACGTACCACAACAACAGTGAGGGACAGGCCAAAAACCTCACCCTCATCAGCTTAAAAATCATTTTTATTATTTAAAATAATATTTAATTGATTTTAATTTGATTGATTAGATGTTGTATTGAGGAGAGAAGACATGGTAATGTTATATTTTCAAATTACATCTTTGTTTGTTGTTACTGTAATTTTATGACTGATAATTTCTTGGGGACACAAAAGGCACCGATTTCATGGAATGACCCAAAAATAACTTTCCAGCAACAAAATGAACATCATGTTGTGCTGAAGAAGACTTGAAACTAGTGACTGGGACCATAAACTCATGAGGGAACTGTTTACTGAGAATTAGGGTCATTTTCTCATAAGCTTACATACAATCAGACTTCTTTCTGCAACCAGTGGATTCACACCCTGCCGGCCCTGAGACAGAATGCAGGTTTTAGGCTCTTCTGCATCAGTTGGCTCGCCTACATTCAGTGATTCAAGCGATGACGAATGGGAGACATGTGCAGCAGTTGTTGTGCGTTGTCATGTAACCACCTCGCACATTTTCTGCAGGTCACAGCCAAAATTTGCTGAGTACCTTCACAGTCATTCAGGAAACCGTTGTGATGTAACATCACACATTTGTGCCCAAAATTCAAATCCAAAACGGAAACGATAGCACCGATTGATCAAATATTCTGCTTCTCAGCTTCAGTTTGGAGCGTGCATGTTTTTCAAAGTTGTATCGAGCACATTTATAGTGTTCATGTAATCACGGCAGGAGTGATGGGGGGCGGAAAAAAAGCAATATTGAATATGCGAGTGGATCTTTGCATTGGCCGGCGCCTGCTCGTCTCTCCTTATGGGCACTATTACTACCCATGGCTGACAGTGACAGCCGATCAATGAGCGCTAACTGCATCAATCGAGGCCGTCGCACTAAATACTCCAAATCGACAGAATTTATTTAATATGTAGAGAGTAAAGAGAGAGCAGCTGTCATTTGGGCGAGACGAGGTAAACGGGTAATTATTCCTTTAGCGTTGAAACACATTTTTGTTACTGCAGTTTCTCAGATGAATGATTATTTTTCCTGAAACGGGTAATTACGTGTGTGAACGGAGGCCCCGGCGCTGCTTCGGTTGCACGGTGTGTCTCGCAGGTGTGAAAATATTTACCGAACGCCAGAATCAGGTAATGTGACTGCAAAAAAATGTACAGAGCTTTTATTTCTCACCTTACAGTCTTGAAATGTTCGCACACTTTCTGCCTGACAAGGAAAAACTAAACATGGCGTCAGTGTGTAAATATTAGAGGTTATGTAGCGACAACATAACTTCTTATTATAGGAGCATTAAACGCGAGGTATCCGTCACGTAAATAAAGCATCACCTTGAGCGCAACAAAGGAGCCACACTGTCAAGATGTCAAATGTTACTTCATGCTAATTACATTACACATATTCTTCTCCTCTGTCGCAATAAATCAATTAACGCAAATTGGTGTCAGCCCTTTTCGACGTGCTGTATATCTAATTTTGGAACAAAGCTGTTCGTATACAAACACGTTCTCTCCTCACAAACAGCCGGCGTGCGATCATATCATACGGGGTCTCGTTCACTCTGCAGCGGCGAGCCTCTCGTCGCATATGGCGTCGTGCAGATGGACAATCTGTCCGGGGCTTCAAAGTTAGGAGGCAAAGTTCATTAACACGCCGTGAGCTTTCGAGCCCCGCGATTAGAAAATAATTTCATCATCCTCCTAATTATATGCACGACGTTTCCAAAAGTTCCCCCTCCGCGTGCCAATCACGCCGACTTTAAATAAATAAGCGCCTCGCCGAGATTGCTTTCACATCGGAACCACTTTATGTGCAGCACAAAATAAATGTGGAAAAAAATAGGACGACGCATGAAGCTGTGCAAACACACGTCCGACACCTAATGATGCTTTTATTCCTCGTGCGACAGACGAAGAGGACGTAAGTGGAACAAACATGCGGAGGGAGCTCCAGATTTAATAATGAACAAATTTCCCCTCCAATTAAGTTGCTCTTCATTGTTTAACACGAGCAGACGTGTTTATTTAATCGTGTTTACTGTCTCCCACCTGCGTCTTACATGTGGGCTGGAAGAAGAAGAAGAAGAAGAAGAAAATGTCTGAGAGCGTGGGGACATCTTCCAGCGAGACTCAGAAAATAGCCGGCTCTCCTGGGCCGCATTAGTCTGAAGGTCACCGAAGGGGAAAATGACCCCGGTTCCTCCCTCTCCTCTCTCCTGCTGGCCCTCTCCTCGTCTCTCTCCCCTGTAATTGAGTACGCTGCGTGGTCAGGGAGCCGCCGCTCATTGGCGGGCTGAACATGCTAGTTAGTTACACACGTTTTCACCGTAATTACCAGGCGCACTCTCGCCGTCTCCAGATCTTTTCAAGGTCGCATCAATTTCACAGCCATCCACACTATCCGCCCCCGCGCCGTCTCCGTGTGCTGCCGGCCGCCGTCATTACAGGCTTTCAGACCCGTCTTCCTCATTGTGGACTTCCTCCTCCTCCTTTCTTAAAAGCATATCAGAACCAAAATGCCAATTATTAGTTGATCATCCAATCTTTCTCTCCCCGCGACTGTCGTCGTCGAGGAGGAGTGTTGCGGTAACCTTTCTCGCCGGAGCGGTGACTCATCTCTGGCTGCAAATGTTATTACCGACTCGCCGTAATGCAGAGTTACTACTTCCCTAACCGGCGTTAAACGCCGCGTGATTGCCTCGGAGGGAAGAGGCCAGCGATTTTTGGCAAAGGCACCTCGACATTTGACTGGTCTGGGAGAGTAATGCCGACGGAGCAGAGGCCAGACTCCCTGACACAAGCACTTCTGCAGCACCTCGGCCGATGCATTCAGTTCACGTCCCCCGCCTCTCCTTCGCTGCATGTCTCGGATCAGCTGCATTGCTTATACAACCGGATGCCTGCCTCTTCCTCCTCCGTCTCTTTTCTCTCCCCTCGCCCCTCCACCGGCTCCTCTCATTTGCTTGACACCCTTGTCAGACCATGCCCGGCGAGGAGTCAGAGTCGGTACTTACCGGGTTCACAGCCGCTGTCAAGTCCTCCAGCAGGCCCGTCAGCCGTGCCAGCGACGGCGTATATACTTCAGTAGGCTTTAAAAGCGCGAGCACCACTCGAGTCGAGGCGCAGCACAGCAGAACATCTGTTTCGCCATTTTATTCCATTTGGTGCAAGCGTGCGTTTGGCAAGCGGCCGACGGGGGCCACCTGTTTACCGGCGTCACGCCACGACCCCAATCCCCTCGACCAGCGAGCTCAATTTTGGAAGTCTCGCAGAAGACGTCCGCCGAGTGCCGCGGAAATGATCGCTCCGCTAAGTGGTTGTGATTTGTTTACGTCGCCCGTTAAACTAATAAGTCCTCGTATCGTTGTCGAGGCCTGACATTGGCGAGCGGAGGAGGGCGATGGCGAAGAGTGCCGCTTCACAGATCCTCGAGAAAAAGGGAGGGGGGGGTGTTTTATTGTCCCACAGCTTGATTGAGTTGCAACGTGTCAGGACTATCAGCCCGTGCCATCTGCACGTGTCCCGCATCCTCAGCGCCCGAATTGATTGAGATTTATTGTAAAGGATGATTAAAGCACTGGCGGCGGAGTCGATACGAGGGAGGAAGAGCGAAGAAGCTGTGAACACACATCAGCTTCCTGTTCTCTGACAGGAGAGGGTTGACAAGAGCCGGCAGCTCGGAGTAACGAATCATTAGAAAAGGGCCTCCGCCAGTGTACCCAAATAGAAGAAGTAGGTGAGCGTGAGGCCGGGGAAACGCATGGTTTGGCGTCCCCGAGGGCCGAGCGCGCCCCGGGATTGGCAGCACTCGGCCCTAATGCATCTCAAAGCTGTCCTTGAGTGGATACAGTATCCGCCACGCCAATACCGGCGTGATTAATTGCTCGGGTGGTCTCATCACTTTTAGTCCAGAAAAGGCTCTGAACCCCCCGAGGAACAAACAAACCTACTTAACCATTTAGTGCTCTTCCGCGCCTCCGGTTACCACTCAATCCACCCACCTGGATGGACTCTGACAGCCGCGGTCGCCGGGGAGGCATGAATCTTACAACGCTGCTGCACTCTTAATCATTCTTGCATCTTTGGGCAGATATATATGAAGGTTAGAAGCGTTAAAGCGTCCGACTCAAAATCCTCTCCAGCTGTAAAACGTGCGATAATTTACAGGCCGGGCTTTGCATTGTTAACTTTATTAAGTCCGAGCAGCTGACTGTGAGCTATAACTCTCGCCGCGCCGCTCGTGAAACTGAACTTGACTTTTTTCCAGGAGGTTGCGGCGTCTCTGCTCGGGCAGACATGAGTGCGCAGAAATGGCAGAGCGGCGGGTGAATCTATCCCCTCCGAGGCGAGCCTCCCAGTCCAAACTGCAAACCGAGTTCTGCCGCCGCTGATAAGGAGGTCAGCGTGGCCGTGCGACACAGACCGAGATTGCCGGACTTCTCACGGTCAGCAACCTTCCCCCTCTAATGCAGCCACCTGAGCTGACCCAGATTTTCCGAACGTCTCCAATTGGCCCTTAAGGAGTCCGTAGCAGATGGCCGTCATACACCAAAGGGTGTAGATAACAGCCATTTATCAAAGCATTAGAGGACTGCCACGGAATAAGGCCACCGGACATGCATCACCCGATCCACAAATTCTCACCGCTGTTTCCAAAATGTTGCTCATAAATAATTCAGTTGCCTCGATGGCCACCGGCGCCTCCGACTATATAGGATATTTTCATGAAAAGGGGCGGCTGAAGTCGACCCCACCTGCTGTATTGGATTCCCACACAGAGACTGAATTTCTCTCTGTCTCTTGTGTGGTCCCTTTGAATCACTCGGAGCTTGACCTTTTTTTTTTTCGACACCCATTAAACGGCGCTGATGTGTTCCAGAACCAGAGTCCTTCACACACGAGAACCGATGTGTCTTAAAAAAAAACCCCACAATCTCATAATCGGGGGACTGATGTGTTCCACAGGCAGAATTTGTTCCAACTGAACCGATTCAGTGTTCTGGGACCAGGATGTGAGAAATGGACCCGATGTGTTCCAGAAGTCTTTTCATCACCCATCAAATAAAATCTCAATTCTTTTCCAATAAATGAGACTCTGACTTCAGAAAAGGTGCTGATGTCGTCACCGTCGCTTCCTTTTCAGACAGCCAATCGTATCTGTAAGGGGGCGGGACTCCATCCCCCGTCACCACGGTAACAAAGGAATGGAGGAGAAGCTTGTTCAGACAGGACAGGATGTGTCCTAACATTTCCAACCATCTCTTAACAAAGCAATAAGTTAGCTTCCCAGCTAATGTCAGTCATGAAATGTACTAAATTCCACAACACTTTAAATCATCCAGTAGAGAAAAAGTTTTGGGACAATTAGCTTTAACTGTAGAGAGGACGGGTACTCCTGTCATTAGACACATTAGATATGCTCTGGCCAGCAGCTAAAATGCAAACAACTCTGTCCAAAGGTAAAAAATCAATAAAATAATACCTGCGAGCATCTCTACAGCTCATTTAGTAACATCAGACTGAATCACTGCACAACTCTCTCAGTTAACGTGGAAATAGACAACTTTTCAACTTGTCTCCTCCTGGCTTTAAAGGGATATTCCGGTGTAAGTTTAATCCATGGTCTAACACACCGTGACACCGAGTAAGACTCCCCCTCGAGAGGTCAAGTTAGCTGACCGCTAGCTTAGCTAGTTTTAGCAACCTCAGAAAAGACCGCATGAAAACAATACACTGCAGCTTATGTCTCCAACTAGAAACCGCCATCAAAAAGCCACAATTAATGGTGAGAACAGCAGCAAACTTCAGCAACAGTACATGTACAGTCCCAGCACACAGTACGAAGCATCAAACATCTGCTAGCTTTGCCGGATTTGTATTAAAAACACAGCTCAACTCACCCTCTCCTCCAGCAGCCTGCCTGTGTGGGGAAGCCCTGACGAGTCGATTACCGAGTGCAGTAGATTTCAGCAGCTCAAGGATGAAAATGACTGATTATTACTCCATGGAATGATCAGTTCTTATTATCCCTGAGAGCTGACAGGGAAAATAACGGGAAGTACATGGAGTAATAATCAAACATTTTCATCCTTCAGCTGAGGAAATCTACTGCACTCGGTAATCGACTCGTCAGGGCTTCCCCACACAGGCAGGCTGCTGGAGGAGAGGGTGAGTTGTGCTGTGTTTTTAATACAAATCCGGCAAAGCTAGCAGATGTTTGATGCTTTGTACTGTGTGCTGGGACTGTACATGTACTGTTGCTGAAGTTTGTTGCTGTTCTCACCATTAATTGTGGCTTTTTGATGGCGGTTTCTAGTTGGAGACATAAGCTGCAGTGTATTGTTATCGTGCGGTCTTTTCTGAGGTTGCTAAAACTAGCTAAGCTAGCGGTCAGCTAACTTGACCTCTCGAGGGGGAGTCTTACTCGGTGTCAAGGTGTGTTAGACCATGGATTAAATTTACACCGGAATATCCCTTTAGTGTTGGTGCCACTGTCACGAACACAGCGTTAGCAACATGGCTACCGCTAGCAGCCTGACTCACTCATCACCACTCCATCTTTTACATGCAACACTGTGCGTGCAATATTTTAATCTTATGTTTTTTCTATTCATCGACTGCCTGCGACTTTGACCGGTACTGTGTTTGTTGTTACTCATCGACGCACCAAAAGGAAATTCCCCGCGTATGAAAACCTACTTGGCAATAAACGACGATTTTCTGCCTCTGATTAAAATGACTCACTTCCTGGAGTCTCCGTTAGTCGCCTGTGAACTTCACAGTGGCCACAAGACTTTTGAAATGTGACTGCAGCCAGCCAAAGAAGTTGTTCTGCACTTAACCCTTGAAAATTTTGTGCAGATAAAAAAAAAGAAAGAAAAAGCAATATAGTTAGCTGATTAGTCGGAGCTTTAGGCTCTGGTTTTGCAGAATCTAATAAATGGAGCTGATGTAAACGAAACTGAAATCCGTAATGTGTTTTGGAGCAAATGTTCTGATGTCTTCCAGAACTCAAAAAATGCATTAAAGTGGAGACGAAGCTTTGTGTTTTTCTGAGGCACGCAAGCATCAGACTGTCTCCTGCTGCAAGTCAGATGTTATCACACCTTTTAGACTTCTGTGGCCAGAGATCACAGTTTTTATTGATTTGTTTTTTTTTTCCTTTAGCACAAGGGAGTCTGATGGAAAAATATCTTTTCTTTTTTTTTTTATTCTCAGTCTTGAAGTTGAAGTCATTAAGAGCAACTTTTTGTAATTCAAACATCCAGCTAGTTTGAAGCTCGGGGACTGATTAGCAGCTCAACGAGGTCTCGCCGTCCACCAACATCCCCTGATTGTAATTTTCACTACGTCTTATTGTGCGTCTTCTTTAAGCCGCGGGGTGACGCGGTCGGGTCTCGGTCGGCCCCTAGACGCTTAATTTGAAGTAATCAACAACTTGGCGTGAACTCCCCCTGATTACTGGCGACTTCGTAAGCCTGCCCAGGAAACCTGCCCGGCGCTGACAGTCCGGCCCGCTATGATGGAGGGCAATTTCCAGAGGTTTGATTGGATATTTGTCATGTGGTAATTCCTAAATAGGAGGCATTAGTGATCTAGGTCAGAACACAGTGGTAGGAGTAGGGCTGTCATTGACCATAGTTCAGTTAGACATATTTCTTAATTAGCCTCACTGTCTGCTCCCCTCAAAGTAATTAACTTGATCAGAAAAGACCTTGCCTGAAGTCGGGAGTAGGAAAAAAAAAACATCATGGCAGCGACTAACTACATTAAAAATTCTGAAATCATATGTTTATCCCAAGCTGTCTGCAATTAGTATGCATAGAGAGCAGCCTAATTTTAAATCCTCGTAGATTACTCTCGGGGAAGTGATCTTGGGAATGTGCTATCATAATTTATTTGGCTCAAGGTGTTATATTTTTTTTTCGACGTACAGAACATTGTTGAACAGGTTTGCGCCGAGACAACACGCGGATTTAAATCGAACATGACGCTTTGGCCTCTGCTGGCGTTTCTTTTTTTTATTATTATTTGGCGCACATGCTACCGTTTCTCCACGTGTGTCGAGGGGGAAGAGAAAAGCGAGATTCCACCGAGACGGGAGAGAAGATAAAGCGTCACATGATGGGGCCGCTGTAATTGCATCCCAGACAACGGAGCGCATTAAAAAATCTCCCTCCCTTCCGCGCATGTTTTATTGCCTCATCCTCTTCCCTTGATGGAATTATTACCCTGTTTGTCCTGAGAAAGAGGAAGCTGGCAGCAGCCATTCAGACAACAGCCAGTCCCAGGGGGTAGATCGCCCCCCCTGATATGGATGTGCTCTGACACAGAGATGGAGACCTGTAGTCGTATCAGTAGGGAGAGGATTTAAAGCGGCGATGGACTGGTTCCTGCCGCGTCCATCATCTTTTCCGCCTGTGGTCCTGAAGGGTGTGACGCTCGGAGGGGGGAGATACGCCACAGCTGCCTGTTATTATCACCGCCGACAAGATATTATTCTCATATTTTTACCATAAACATTTCAGCGCCCAGCTGTTGTCCCTCCCACTCAGTTGCATTTGTCATCAGAGCAAACAGAACAAAAAAAAAAAAGGGCGACTGTCTTTTCCCACTTCTTCCTCTTTCCATCCCTCCTAATCTTTCGTATGGATCTGCAGGGGCTTAAAGTCCATCTTTTCCAATTGGCTAATGATCTATTTTGAGCAGTTGGAAAATATCTGTCTCAGTTAGTTCTGGTGTTGAAAAGTTTGAGGGATGGTGCTGAGGGGAGTGCAAAATCAATAAACCTATCAGAGGACGGTGACATGATATATGCCGGCCGGGTAGCGCGCTCCGCGAGAGCAGGAGGACTCGGCGCCGGCACGAAAAAAGATGAATACGCGCTACTTAAAATATCATAAACTGTGCACAGTAAAAACAAAAGTTTATCGGTAGTTGTCTTGCCTGTCATTTATCACAAAAAGTGAGATTTAGTGTTGTTGGGATCTCTAAAAATCTGAGGTAAAAACTGCTTTTGTGACTCGAGAAGTTCAAGCCCAGTCCAGTCGGCAGGGTTTAATGTTCGGAGGTAAACTTTATGCAAACCACAGATATGTCTGGCATATCACATTCACATTATGTGCTTATTAGTCGCTTCGTATAAGGAGGTGGATCGGATGGTGGTGGCGACTCACACCACGAGATATTTTGAAGGATTCCTGGAGATATTTCCCGTTTTTGTGGCATCAAAACTGGACAATTCAAGCCGTTTTTGTGGTGTTAAAGTTAAATTTTCCAGTTGTTTTCATGGAAAGTGGGACATCTCCATCCGTGTTGGTGGTGACCAAAACAGGTATTTTAAGCCGAGCCATGACTTTTTCCAAATCTTAAACTTAAACCAAAGCATTGTTACAAGAAAGAAAGACAAACGTGAAGTTTTAACATGAAGAAATTTCAGTTTTAACGTTTCTGTGCTTTTGCAGAAATGCACTTAAAGGGATATTCCGGTGTAAGTTTAATCCATGGTCTAACACACCTTGACACCGAGTAAGACTCCCCCTCGAGAGGTCAAGTTAGCTGACCGCTAGCTTAGCTAGTTTTAGCTGAAGGATGAAAATGTCTGATTATTACTCCATTACTTCCGTTATTTTCCCTGTCAGCTCTCGATAATAAGAACTGAGCATTCCATGGAGTAATAATCAGACATTTTCATCCTTGAGCTGCAGAAATCTACTGCACTCGGTAATCGACTCGTCAGGGCTTCCCCACACAGGCAGGCTGCTGGAGGAGAGGGTGAGCTGTGCTGTGTTTTCAATACAAATCCGGCAAAGCTAGCAGATGTTTGATGCTTCGTACTGTGTGCTGGGACTGTACATGTACTGTTGCTGAAGTTTGCTGCTGTTCTCACCATTAATTGTGGCTTTTTGATGGCGGTTTCTAGTTGGAGACATAAGCTGCAGTGTATTGTTATCGTGCGGTCTTTTCTGAGGTTGCTAAAACTAGCTAAGCTAGCGGTCAGCTAACTTGACCTCTCGAGGGGGAGTCTTACTCGGTGTCACGGTGTGTTAGACCATGGATTAAACTTACACCGGAATATCCCTTTAAGGCAACAACGGGGCAATTCAAGCCGTTTTTGTGGTGTTAAAATTCAATTAAATTTTATTTCCAGTTGTTTTCATGGAAAGTGGGACATCTCCATCCGTGTTGGTGGCGACCAAACCAGGTATTTTAAGCCGAGCCACGACTTTTTCCAAATCTTAAACAAGAAAGAAAGACAAACGTCAAGTTTCAACATGAAGAAATTTCAGTTTTAACGTTTCTATGCTTCTGCAGAAACGTACTTAACTAACATTTACTGTGTGGCACCATCAGCTGTGTGTCCTCTCCCAGTGTCCTTGAGCAAGACGCCATCAGCTCCCCCGTGAGTTCGGGCATTATAAGATTCTCCGGGCCACAGAGTCAGCAATAGTCGAGTCATTCTCCGCTCTGACTCAGCGCTATTAGACGAATTCGCCGTCCCCTCGCTACCTGAATACATACAGAATGTCACCGCCGTAATCCGTGATGAATAAACTCGCATTATACTCGCAATTACAGCGCTTAATCTGAAAACATGTTCTCTATGGCGAGTTGGTGTTGTCATTCTTCTCCAATCCAGGATTTAGGGGCGTTGTGGGAGCCGTAGCATTGTCTGAGCATGCATGGTTAAATGAAGAAATAGATTTTGTTAATGAAAAATGCAACAGATGGTGGCTGTAAACCCGGTCCCTGCAGAGCACGAACATTTCCTGCAGAATGACGGAGAGCGGATTAAGGTCATTTTTGCCTGGTTTTTCAATTTATAAATTCATGCTCAGAGGGAACTGAAAAAAAAAGAGGGAGGGGGGGGACTGGCATCCTGCCTCGACACTCTTTGGGAAATCCAAATGTCAATGAGCACATATTGGAAATGTGCAAATATTAGAACAAAAAAAAGAAAACACAGTTTGGGAGCAGGACGTTAAGGCGTGGAGGCTGACGAGGGGCCACCCGGAGAGCCCGGTGCCCAAAAAAAGAAAAAGACTGTTGTTTATCAGCATGAAAACAAGACTTGAGTTGATCAGAGGTACGTATTGTTTTAACAGATGAAACACAAAGTGAGTGGCCATTCATTCAGCTCGCACTCGGTTCAGTTTTTTAATTCCGTGCCCGTGCTCTGTGCCAGATTTCTGATTCAGGCTCCATCTCCATCTTTTTTTGACCATAATCATTTAAAAAAAGTCTCCATTCATGTGAGCTGTGTCCTTGTGCCGGCTGCAAACTCGGGGCCAATGTCGTTTCAATGTCAGAATCTGAATAGAACAATCTTCTCCTGAAGACAATGGACAGTTCTCAGTGTACAAATTGCATTTCATCAGCTGACTGAATAGAGAACTGAGTGTGGCCTCTGGAAGACCCGCTTCCATCTTCACCGAGACGCACCGGTCCTGCTGTAGAAAGTGATCAAACAGCCGATTCTTGCCTTCATGGCGGCCATGGCCGTTGCCCCACACGTTGGCCTTGATGCCCCGTGAAAAAAAAATCATCGTACGGTAGACTTGTAGTTCTGGAGACCGGTCTCGGTCTCAAGACCACTTTTCCGTGGTCTCGGTCTTGTCACGGCCTCGACAGTCTTTGGTCTTGGTCTTGGTCTTGATACTCTCTGGTCTTGGTAGTGTCTCGGTTGTTTAGGCGGTCTTGACCACAAGTCTACTCAAGACATAAATGCATTCATGATGTAGTAGCCTTTTGTTCTACAGTTTGAATGTATATGTTTATGTATCTGTTCTTTGTGATGTCTGTGTTATATTGTTCTTGTCCCACTGAACTACAGCTACAACTACAACTTGATAAAGTGTGTTATAATTGAGATGCCATTGCACACATCAAGGTGACAAGTTCTTCCTCTTGTTAATGTACAATTTGAAGTACAATTTTGTACTATTTGTACTATAAACTATTTGTATTTTGCATTTAATTTAATGCATTTTTTGGTGCACCTGCGTGCGGGTTCTACAACTCATGCAAAATGGCAAAAAAATAGTCTTTTTTTGGTCTCGGCCTCGGTCTCGAGCTGAACAAGTCTTGGTCTTGACTTGGTCTGTCTTGGTCTTGGTCTTGGTCTTGATACTCTCTGGTCTTGGTAGTGTCTTGGTCTCGGTTTAGGCGGTCTTGACTACAAGTCTATCGTACGGCCACAGTCTCATTGACTTTATTTATCGGACTTTACTCCGATAATTATGACTTTTTCTCTCATATCTTCAACTTTTTATCCTACAATTTAATTGCAAAAGTCAAAATTATGAAATTTAAGTTATAATATAACTTAAATTTCATAATTTTGACTTTCTACCCTGTATCATAACTTTTTTCCTCATCATTTCGATTTCGATCTAATCTATTATGAATTTTAATCTCTTCATTCAAAATTCAAAATCCATAATGACTTTTTTTTAATTTCATAATTATAACTTTTTTCTCTCACAAATTTACTTTAATCCCATAATTAGTCTTTTTTAATCTTGTATTTATGACTTTAATCCGATAATTACGACTTTTTTCTCTCATATCTTCAACTTTTTATCCTACAACTTAATTGTAGAAGTCAAAATTATGAAATTTAAGTTATAATATAACTTAAATTTCATCATTTTAACTTTCTACCCTGTATCATAACTTTTTTCCTCATCATTTCATTTGATCTAATCTATTATGAATTTTATTCTAAAAAAAAATTCATAAATATCATTATGACTTTTTTAAATTTCATAACTTTTTTTCTCACACAAATTTACTTTAATCCCATAATTAGTCTTTTTTAATCTTGTATTTATGACTTTAATCCGATAATTACGACTTTTTCTCTCATATCTTCAACTTTTTATCCTACAATTTAATTGTAGAAGTCAAAATTATGAAATTTAAGTTATGATTAAGTTATAATATAACTTAAAATATAACTTATGAAATTTAAGTTATATTATAACTTAAATTTCATAATTTTGACTTTCTACCCTGTATTATAACTTTTTTCCTCATCATTTCGATTTCGATCTAATCTATTATGAATTTTATTCTAAAAAAATCCATAAATATCATTATGACTTTTTTAAATTTCATAATTATGACTTTTTTTCTCACACAAATTTACTTTAATCCCATAATTAGTCTTTTTTAATCTTGTATTTATGACTTTAATCCGATAATTACGACTTTTTCTCTCATATCTTCAACTTTTTATCCTACAATTTAATTGTAGAAGTCAAAATTATGAAATTTAAGTTATAATTAAGTTATAATATAACTTAAAATATAACTTATGAAATTTAAGTTATATTATAACTTAAATTCATCATTTCGATTTCGATCTAATCTATTATGAATTTTAATCTAAAAAAAAATTCCATAAATATCATTATGACTTTTTTAAATTTCATAATTATGACTTTTTTTCTCACACAAATTTACTTTAATCCCATAATTAGTCTTTTTTAATCTTGTATTTATGACTTTAATCCGATAATTACGACTTTTTCTCTCATATCTTCAACTTTTTATCCTACAATTTAATTGTAGAAGTCAAAATTATGAAATTTAAGTTATAATTAAGTTATAATATATTAATTAAGTTATAATATAACTTATGAAATTTAAGTTATATTACAACTTAATCTTGTATTTATGACTTTAATCCGATAATTACGACTTTTTTCTCTCATATCTTCAACTTTTTATCCTACAATTTAATTGTAGAAGTCAAAATTATGAAATTTAAGTTATAATATAACTTAAATTTCATAATTTTGACTTTCTACCCTGTATTATAACTTTGTTCCTCATCATTTCGATTTCGATCTAATCTATTATGAATTTTAATCTAAAAAAAATCCATAAATATCATTATGACTTTTTTAAATTTCATAACTTTTTTTCTCACACAAATTTACTTTAATCCCATAATTTAAGTTTTTTCTTCACAATTTCGACTTTTCATCTGATTCTTATTCTGTGACGCTGACGGTCGTAAACATGCGGGAAAATACGAAAGAGGAGGAGCCTCGGCGGCGCGACCGTTAGCAGGAAAGCGACGCGACGGCGCCCTCGCTCCGTCTCCTCAGTGGTCGTGACAGACGCCTGGCACGCCGAGCGTTAAGTGTCACATATCTGCATATGCTTTTCTTAGCGCCACACGCATAGGAGCATATGTCTGATGAAGGTCAGCGGTTTGAGAACAAGGCACCTCGGCTGTTGCTGTTATTTTTTGCGACTGCCGGAGCCACTCGAGCTCCTCACTTGAATCCTGCGCTGACAGAACACAGCTAATGACCAGCAGATGGATGTGACAGAATGAGGATGATATACAGAAAGAGTCGAAATTGAGGGGAAGATGAGGAGCGTAAGTGAAAGCAGCCAGAAGAAAACAGTGCTGAACTCACAGGGGGGCGTTCAGTTCTTTACTGCCGTGGGTGCGCTTGTTTATCATTTTGCAAAGTGGGCAGGAGGAGGAGGGGGGTGGAGGCAGCGAGCAATCATTTAACCCCTTCCATCTGGGCTTTAACCCCAATATCCTTGTTGCTCTGAAACCCTCTGCCAGCCTTGACATCGTCATTATCATCCATCATCATCACCCTCCGCCTTTATAGTTCCTCCGCATCTGGTGTGTAAAGAACGAGTTGGCAATCTGGTGTTAAACGCGTAAACACTCCACGCCGGAGGAAAAGTTACGGCCCGGGCGTGATTCCGAAGATAAATTACGCGCTAAGATTGCGATTGTAATTGGGAGAAGCCAGAGGTCTGAGGCGTCGCACTGCCTGCTGGGAACAAGATGTGACAAACGGGGGAGGAGTCGCCGGAAAACGTGGCGATGACGGCGAGAGAAAGTGTCGGAGTGAGGAAGAAAAGGATGTTCCCCCCCATCGGGATTCAGGACAGACGCTTCGAACGCAACGAGAGGGAGAAGAAGAAGAAAAAAGTAGAACAACGAGCCGCTGCATCCTTTTATTAGAGCGACGAATGTCTAGAAATTTAAAGACCACCATATTTTTAGAACCCCATCAACCTGGCCTTTATATAGCTCGATAAAATAGGCCTCCGCGTTTCGTCGGAGATTGAGCTCGACTTATCCCGCCGTCTGAGGACTTTGTGTGAGCGCTGGCTCGCTCTCAGGGGGGAGGAGGACGTCCAGGCGGAGAAAATGTACAGGCGACATCACCGGATCTTATTTAGATTGATAGAAGCTGCTCAACCTGTCGGGGCGATCTCAACACGCGAGCAAAAATGATCCCAGATTACGTCGGGAGCCGAGCAAACGCTCCTCCTCGCAGGTGAAGAGCAGGAATAAAAGTAGAGAAGGAGAAAGAAAACAAAGAGAAAGAATCTCTCCACGAACACACACACTTTCTCCCCGGGGTGTTCGTTAATCACCCTTTTAGATCTGTCAGCTTGTGGGTGGGCCCATTACCCTTCAACGCCGCCACTTTTGTTGCCCGAGACAGTGCAGCCATTCAGATCCTGTGCAGACGCCGCGGCCTCTCGCGCAGGCGCCACCTTATTAGAGGAACACGAGAGATAATGAATAAATAAACAAAGTGAAGTGGATTCTGGGACGCGAGGAGCGCGGTGACAGCTCGAGGTGTTCATTAAGACGAGGTGCCGGGGATCGTGCTGCGTGCGACGCCGGGTGGCGGCGGCGGCGTCTCGGGGACCCCTCCTCCACATCCAGCAGAGCTCGCCTGTTTTTGGCGGCTGATCCGGAGCTCACCGCCGACACAGGCGGAGCTCTTGTCAAGCAGAAAGAGGGGCGCCGTACGGATCCAGGTTCAAAGATAAACTAGCCTTGAGCTGTCGGCGGTTGCAGGAACACTTATCGTGAGGTCACGTGCACCTTGACATTCGACACGATTGGTCTAAATGATTCCAGCTCTTTAGACAGACTGTCAGGGGCCAACGTGACGTATAATGTGTCATGTTTAATGTGAAGCAAGACAGATGACTTCAAGAAAAAAGTTCAAACATGAATATCCAGTCATTATCTACTCATCTGAACACCTGACGGAGCTGTGGATTTGTTTCAAAGTAGAGCGTATACGTAACGTATACCAAGGCCAGACAGGCCCCTTTAATTCAATCAGGCCTCATCCTGTATCAAGTAAAACATATTTAAATCTACTGGATCAGGATTTTTATTTGGATCCACATCAAATTGTACTCACTTATAGATACCAGACACCTTTTTTAATCTAAATCCATGTAGAAAAACATCCTATCTTGCAATAAAAATAAAAAAAGGGAGATTTCCTGGACCCTGCTTTTTATCTGGGCCGAGACCCATCCTCCATCCAAGTTTCATGGAAATGCGTTGAGTAGTTTTTGTGTCATCCTGCTGACAAACCAACAAACACGGGCTGAAAAAACACAACCAATTCTTTAAAAGCTCTGAGATTCCATAATGATTTGAAAAAAACATTATTTACACCCTCGAGCACGTCTACCCGCCTCAGACGGAGTGTCAGCGAAGAGGATTTTTTACCTAAAAAGAGGTCGAAATAACAACTTTTCAAACTAATTTTGTGTTTTTTTCCTCCATCTGCTTGTGATGTGAAGCTGCAGAAATGTCTTGTGGAAACCTCACCTGACTTTCTATCAGCATTTAGGGTGAACTGTTCCTTTAAACACTCGCAGACGAGGGGGATCAGCTGCAGCCGTAAAATGCACGGAGAGAGTTTTTTGATTTGAACAGCGTGTGCTCTTTAACCGTCCGTATGATGGGCGACTGTTATTACCCGGAATTAGAAAGGCGCTCACGAGTCGCAGGTGTGTAAATCAGAGTAAACAGTGAAAGTAAGCTATTAACCTAATTGACCAATTCGGTAAATGGTCAATAAATAATGCGTTACTGCCAATTAGACCGGATCATGTAGGGCGTTTGTGTCAGGAGCCATCTGTTCAATCCAAAGGTGTCTGACCTTGGTTCGTAAAGGTCGGCGCTTTAAAGCCTCGGCGGGTCGTTACGGAGGATGCACGCCGCTTTGTTTCGTATTTAACTTGCTCTGCTAACTCCGGTTGCTTAATATTCCTGAGAACTTAATCAGCGATGTGAGAATGCATGATGTTCCTGTTGTTGCTAATTATCTTAACCAACACTGCGTCTGACATTCTGATGGAACAATTTGGACATGCTAATGGACCTGAAACGGACCCAGAACGCCGTGTTTTTGGAAACAGAAACTCTCTGTGAATTAGCAGCTCCACATTTACGGACTTGTGAAGTTGTGACGACGCCGTCGGGGGGGCATTACTTTCTCCACGATGGTCTGAAGCAACAAGTTTGATTGATCATTTCTGCTATTATCATTATTATCATATCGTGTAATGAACTTTTAGTGAACAAATGATTCATGCGGACGTGGCTGAAATGTTATTCCAGTGATTTTAAAGGTCTAATGTGTCAAATTTAGGGGGATCTTTTGGCAGGAATGGAATAAAATATTCATAACTACGTTTCTCATCAACGTATAATTACCCGAAAATAAGAAACAAGCCTTTTATATTCACTGAGGGAGCGCAGAAGGAAACAAACCAAACACCGGCTCTAGAGAGAGACCCTTCATTTCCTCATGGTAGCTTCATGCTCAGAGAGTGGGTGAGGGGAGGGGTGTTTAGTTGGTCACCTGGCTCCGCCTGGCTTCACTCACATCCATCTGGGATCGTTCCCATTGAGAGGTATTTCAGAAGGCTGGGCCTTATAAAAAATCCTCACATATGATTGGATAAACCACTTGTCTGTCATCTTTATTGACGTGCTACTTCAACCACTCACATCGAAACCAACCTGTGACGTAGCAACGCAGGGAAAACCTAACCTGACTGGAGATAGGCGGAAGGAAATTCATCTGGCGAGAGTCAAGTTAGTTCTCTGATGTTCTTTTAACGAAAAAATATTGGGTAGATTGGACAACACGGATGAAATAGCAGCATCAATGTTGACGCTTGCTTCCTCGATATCTCAAGGAAATTGAATCGAACGCAACTGGATTTGGTTTTTGTCTTGAAGACGTTTCACCTCTCATCCGAGAGGCTTCATCAGTTCCTGCTCGCTTGACTAGGCTGGGACTAGTCCAACTAGCCGGTGTGGAGGTCCAGCTATTTAACCTCTTAGGAGGCGGTCACAAGGCCACTGATGTCTATGGGTCGTATGTGCTCCATTATTGCCAACGACAGTCGTTAGTACGGTCGTTGGGGATGGTGGAAAGTTGGTTTCGAAACGTCTTCAAAGACAAAAACCAAATCCAGTTGCGTTCGATTCAATTTCCTTGAGATAACTATGACCTGGATGAAGGAGAATATTCACAGGCTTGCTTCCTCTGAATCAAAACAGTCGCTTCTCCGCTACGTCACATCTACGAAACTCCCGCCCGGCGGTCCTGATTGGCTCGACCATAAAATCTGGTGCCGAAATCCCTCCCAACGGGAGCGATCCCAGATGTACGTGAGTGGAGCTAGGAGGAACGAAATGCATCTGGCGAGAGTCAGGCTAGAATACAGCAGGACTGGGACTAAAAATCAAGCCTCAGAGACGACAGAGGCCGGTTTCAGGGAATAAAGTACCCGGGTCCGGGTCAGGAAACTCCAGAAATCTCCTTGCTACTGTCACTTGCTTCCATCTTTTCTCCGAGGCCGCCTACGACCCCTACGCCGGCAGGAGAAACTCCATGAGTTATGATCCAGTTTCCCCCAAAATCAGAGAATAAAGACATGAAGTCGGGCTCTTGTACATTTAACCATCAGGCCATGAGACATGGATGAAAAGTTTGCATTTTCCAGGAAGTTACACACCCTAAACATCTCATTTTTCTCAGCGTAGGTGAGATATAGAGCGAGACAAATGTGATGAAAACACTTAAACATCAAATTTGACATCATAGGAGCTAAATGAAATAGTTTTGTCTTTATTCTGACTCGACTGTCGTCTCGCAGTCTTTGTCCCAGAAGTTTTTTGAAAGCCATTACTATGCGTGCGCCGCTTCAGGACGCCACCGTAATGACTTTATGAGTCTCCGTCTCTCATTTCCTTTGCATTAGCTCAGCTGGCGGAGGAGACGTCGTTGCGACATGAGGGACTGCGGTTCGGATCCCGAGCGGGCCGTTTTAACACCAGACTGGCTGCAGTTTATCGTGAATTATGTGCTTGTTTACAGGCAGTTTCAGATTAACTCCAGTCAACAGTCACAACTGCTTCCACTGTTGATTCGCTCAAGCCGCCAAACAATTACGAAATAATTCCTGTCAATCAGGCACATTTGCAGCATTTCGAAGGAGATCAGACGGGTTGCTGCTCTCCGTCTGTGAGAACGTATACGTTTCTTCAGATGCATTCACTTATCTTACTTCTAACTTAAAGGGATAAGTTTAATCCATGGTCTAACACACCTTGACACCGAGTAAGACTCCCCCTCGAGAGGTCAAGTTAGCTGACCGCTAGCTTAGCTAGTTTTAACAACCTCAGAAAAGACCGCACGATAACAACACACTGCAGCTTATGTCTCCAACTAGAAACCGCCATCAAAAAGCCACAATTAATGGTGAGAACAGCACCAAACTCCAGCAACAGTACATGTACAGTCCCAGCACACAGTACG
This sequence comes from Lagodon rhomboides, assembly GCA_039737535.1. Lineage (NCBI taxonomy): Eukaryota > Metazoa > Chordata > Actinopteri > Spariformes > Sparidae > Lagodon > Lagodon rhomboides. The sequence continues at coordinate 24,214,694 of CM077803.1, forward strand.
AAGCATCAAACATCTGCTAGCTTTGCTGGATTTGTATTAAAAACACAGCACAACTCACCCTCTCCTCCAGCAGCCTGCCTGTGTGGGGAAGCCCTGACGAGTCGATTACCGAGTGCAGTAGATTTCTGCAGCTCAAGGATGAAAATGTCTGATTATTACTCCATGGAATGCTCAGTTCTTATTATCGAGAGCTGACAGGGAAAAGAACGGAAGTAATGGAAATCTACTGCACTCGGTAATCGACTCGTCAGGGCTTCCCCACACAGGCAGGCTGCTGGAGGAGAGGGTGAGTTGTGCTGTGTTTTTAATACAAATCCAGCAAAGCTAGCAGATGTTTGATGCTTCGTACTGTGTGCTGGGACTGTACATGTACTGTTGCTGAAGTTTGCTGCTGTTCTCACCATTAATTGTGGCTTTTTGATGGCGGTTTCTAGTTGGAGACATAAGCTGCAGTGTATTGTTTTCGTGCGGTCTTTTCTGAGGTTGCTAAAACTAGCTAAGCTAGCGGTCAGCTAACTTGACCTCTCGAGGGGGAGTCTTACTCGGTGTCAAGGTGTGTTAGACCATGGATTAAACTTACACCGGAATATCCCTTTAAGTGCAGAGACTCGAAACATGTCTCCTGTCTGTGTAAATGAAACAGTATAGACAGGGTGCTCCTTTCATAATAACCAGCTCACCCCTGCACCGACACTCGAGCTGTTTACAAACTCGTAAAACGCTCCGGAGTGGCACTCCCAGCATGCACCGTGAAGTGATCCGATGGCGTTAAAAGCAAACTCGCCGTTGTCAAATTTGAATATGAGGAATTGTGCGACGGCGCGTCACAAAAGAGTCTAACTGACTGCGCGGGAGGTTGAAGGAAATGAAGGGGAACAGGTAAGCAGAGGGAGGTCACACTTAGTGGAAAAAAGCTAAATAAAGTGAGGGGAGCTCGCTCGCTCGCTCGCGCGCCGGCGAGAACAAACAGATGGAGCCGTAAACTCGGGGAGATTAATTAAAAGCAGCTCCGCGTAGATAGAAATTCAGGAGGGGCTGTGAGCGATGACTTCGCTCTGACTCGCTCCTCAAATTAGAAATCAAACCCTTTAGATTTAGAAGAATTTGTGCTCCTCGGGTAATGTCGCAGTGCCTCTGCTGCTTTTCATCCTACAAACTTGCCCATCATGCCTCCTTTTGTCCAAGCACTCAACCATTATGTGCACTCTCTCGAGCACCACTCCGCCCGATCATACTTAATATCTTGAGTGGAGATACATTATTTTTATTGTGACTTTTGGTAATCAAAGGGAGGGAACAACAAAAAAACATGCTTTTTCTTGATAATAGTCAGGAAAAAAAAGGCTCTCAGGGCCTCGAGAACGCCTTCCGCAGTAATACGTTCGAATTACTCGTGATTGGTTGCATGGCTAATGGAGAGAGACAACACCTTGCCAGGTGAAATCACGCAACCCCAGAAGAGGTTTGCACTCACGCCGCCCGTGGGGTCACCTGTCCGGTCCTCTGACAACAGCATTTGATCAAAAGGGGAAAAACACACATAAAAGATCGTAACGCGCGGCGCCGCGGGGGTCGCACGGCGAGTAATGTGTGATGTGATGCGAACGGACAGGACATCATAAACCCGCACATGTTCCATCAAATAGTCCTCCGCGCTTTTTACGTGCGCACTCCGAGGGATGTTATGCTAATTCTTTTGGAAAAACACCGCGATGTGGTTCTTTGAAATTAAGACCTGTCGATGGACGCGGGAGTCGGGCGGGGGAGGAGGGGGGGTCAGCGCCGGACTTGCTCCGTATACATAAATTTCACGCATGGCGGGGAGGTTTTTTCAAAGGCGGTGCACGCGGCGCTAAGTGGGCTAATGAGGAGCTCTGCACAATATTCCACAGAACCACTTTATTTCATCGCCGTCGGTTGCAATTTTTTTTTTTTGATATATTCCCCCGGACCACCTGAAACGCTAGAACGTCTCTCCCGATAATAAAGCGGAGAACACGTCTTGTACTTTTTCCAAAAGGTGAGATATGACAGATGATGGAGTCACGGAGGCATATTGGAGAGGCGGAGGTGGCTCTCGTCAAAGTGCACCTGGTCTTTTATAACCTTATTACGCCGCCGCCTGGTTCTCTTTGACTCTCCGATATACATGTGTGGCGCCAGCAATCAGTGGAGGAGAGTTGAGGGAAAATAGAAGACAGTAATCGCAAAAATTTAAGCTCAACCACGAAGGTATCCTCCTGCAGAGGCTAAAGATCTAACCAGGTGTAATAATGTTATATTTAGATTAAAGGGGCACAAAGAAGAAATTTAAACTCAGAATTTTAATATTTATGCACATATATGCCTTATATTTAGATTAAAATATAGTGTGAGTGTCCGTTCTTGGGACAAAATATCTTACTTTCAAGTTAATTTACTTTGTCACATCCCACTGATGACAAATGGTGTCAGAGTTCGTCAAAACATGAACAAAACTTTAGTTTCAAATGATTATTAGGCCATTTATGAGGTAAACATCAACCACTAAACTGTATGTACACTTACTGAAGATGTACTGGGAACATAAAAAGTGTAAAATAATTCAAGTAACTGACGTAACTCAATTAAACATGTTATTATCAGACTATAACGCAAGAAATCTCAGTTTGTCTGTCTGTGGATCACATATCTTGAGAACAGTTAATCTGATCTACTTCAGATTTGGCAGGTTTGTAGCCGAGGACTCGAGGAAGTGCAGTGTCGAATTTGTGCAATTTTGGACGCTCGATATTAATAAATCATACATTTTCATCCTTGAGCTGCGGAAATCTACTGCACTCGGTAATCGACTCGTCAGGGCTTCCCCACACAGGCAGGCTGCTGGAGGAGAGGGTGAGTTGTGCTGTGTTTTTAACACAAATCCGGCAAAGCTAGCAGATGTTTGATGCTTCGTACTGTGTGCTGGGACTGTAGTTTGTCTGTCTGTGGATCACATATCTTGAGAACAGTTCATCTGATCTACTTCAGATTTGGCAGGTTTGTAGCCGAGGACTCGAGGAAGTGCAGTGTCGAATTTGTTCAATTTTGGACGTGTGACACGCTCGATATTAATAAATCTTGCAGCTAACGCCGCTCTGTGCAGCAGCGAGGGGCGTGGCTTTGGCTTCATGGCTCGGCAGACTGAAACTGGGCCGATCCCTCTCACGTGAGCAGACGTAAACGAAAAGTAGATTAGCTTAGCGCAAGAACTAGCTGTAGAAACACTTCTCAACAGGAGTATGCTAGCTAACGTTAGCTTTTAGGACTAGAAGGTTTACTGTTGCCAAGATGCGTTTGAACATCTTTCAACTCTTATCCGAGCCGAGTTATGTCCTGACTTTTTCTAAGTAAGTAAGTGTTTTTATTTCTTATATTTGGATATAATTTTTGCCAGCGATTCACTTTAATTCCGCGTTTTGCTGGGTTGGGAATTAGCAGCCTGAGGAAACCTTCTGGTCCGACGTTACTTTCCATCAAACATCATTCAGTTTGCAAGGTCGCCGTCCCTTTTCATTCTCGAACTGCTCACATCTGGGGATCAAGGGCGAAAGACGCGCCTAATCACAAACCGTAAGTCCAGATGTAATTTGCACTGTTCACCTTCTGCGAATTCCAGTTAACTGGAAGAAAAAATACAAGAAAATTCTATAATTTGACCTTGAGCGTGTAAAAGGAAGAAATCCGTGAAGGCGACGGTGAATACGAGGCCTCTGGCCTCAAACAACCTGAACTTAAGAGACATTTGAAAGTCGTCGGTTGATGCCACAAATTACAGTCGCTCAAAACACACACTTAATTGCGTCTCTGACACATATGGCATCTCAAACAAGCTATTGATTGCTGTTCAGAATTGCAGAAAGGACCTTGATTTTTTCGACATCGCATTCGACTCCTCCAGGAGTGCCAGGAAAATTACTGAGGGGGAGAGCGAGCTCTCTGAGACTCTGCCATCGACCCCCAAACAACATCTGCCAGCGGTTTTTCTTGCAACACGGTAGTCAGAGAGTTCAACTTTTTTGGGAAAATTGAGTACAGATACGGCGACGCCCTCGCTCACCCACACATAAACAACCGTCGCCTTTTCGCTCTGCTCGCAACAGTTGAGAGAAGTTAATTGGAATTTCTTCGGTGGCGTGTCCGTCGTCAGGATAATTTTCTGACATGTTTTTTCTCTGAGCGGCAGATCAGCACCTGCAGGCAGAGGTGGACAGAGTACACAACTTCACTACTTGAGTAAAAGTACAGACACTCCTTGTCAAATATTACTCCAATACAAGTAAAAGTAGCTTAGTCAAAATATTACTTAAGTAAAGTACTAAAGTATTTGCTTAAAAAATTACTTGAGTAAAAGTATTTTAAAAATATCTCAGGAAATACAGGAAAGAAAAGTAGCTTTATTGTCATTATACAATACACTGATGCGATTCTTTGATATGAATTGTATAAAAAACATGAACAGAAAGTCAACTTAATCATTCGACTGCACTGCAACAGTTGCCATATTTTTAAACCGTATAAAAATTATGATACTACAAGCTCATACAGTTACGTTTAAAATGTTCATCTGCCATTTAACAAACATTAAGCTAGCTAACGTCAGTAGCTACTTTACATACCGCAACGTGCTTTTTCAGGTTGGAAGACGAGTTTTTGTAAGCCGTGATATAATTTGTTTGCTGTAAGCACAACAAACATTTAATCTGAAACAAATCAGTTTTTGTGACAAAAATCTCAAACATGGGTTTGAGATAAGGCCACGGGTGCTCGGTGGGAGTTTCTCCAGTTTCTTCCTCCATTGTATGGATTGTATAGCACGACGTAGTACAGGTACGGCAATACGACTAAGACAAACCATACGCGAATCAGCAGAAACAGTTTATTTTCTCAGAATATTGAAAAAAAAAATTATATAAAAAAAAATCATCAGCTGACGTAAGTTCAAAAGTAGCGAGTAACGAGAGCATCAATAGAAATGTAGTGGAGTGAAAGTAAAAGTATCCCCCAAAAATAATACTCAAGTAAAGTACAGATACTCAAAAACTGTACTTAAGTACAGTACTCAAGTAAATTTACTTCGTTACTGTCCACCACTGCCTGCAGGACACTTTTGCCCGGAAATAAACTGAATCCAGTCTCTGTCGTTTTTTATTTCTGCACGGTCCGCGATGAACTAAACATAATGAATAAATCCCCTGGCAATCACGCAGCGTAGGAGGCTGTGTCTTTCTATTGTTGACATTTGAGTTTCTGTAGGCGTCGCTCGTTTTTTTTGTTGTTTTTTCTCTCTGCAGTCACGCCGGCTACGGGCTAAGACCTACACGACAGTAACTCTACAGGCTTTCATGAAGTGTCTATACGGTGACTCAACGGCTGTGTTTGACTGTCTGACAATCAGGCGTTATAGTCATAAACTTTTTCTCTCTCTTCTTCCCACGGGCTTTTCACTTCACGCAGTATAGAGTCTGCCATTCAAGCCGCTCTGAAACATTTTTGTTCTGAGACATAAAACGACACCACTTGTCATGAATTCTCCAGGCGTGCATTGTTTGATTAATTGCTCTGTGTTCTTTATTTCACTCTGATCTTTAATGTCTTTTTTTGTTATACGGCAATTTGAAATGCTGAATACTGCACATTAAGTTGTCTCTTGACTCAAATATCCCAACGACTGTTCGGTGGACTGTCGGGAGGATGACGTGTTTTTGTAGCCTGACCCGGAAAGTTAGCATCACCCTGGTCCTGAACTAAAACGGATTAGTTAGAAAGCTAACCACCACTTAGCGTCTTAATATGCTAAACTACACACACTTTACTGTAATTTGACAGATCTACAAGTTGTAAAGTCAGAGTTAGAGTAGTTTGAGTCTCTGTGTTTGTCCCAGACGGCCTCTGTGTTAGCCACTTGTTAGCAACCGCCGTATTTAAAGGTCCACTGTGTGGTGTTTTAAGTAATTTATTACCTCAAATCAGCGTCTTCATTCATAAATAAGTCCTCATTGGTGTAAAATGATCTCTGCCAACAATCTCACTTCTCCTCCTGAGGGAAGAATCACACATTGTGACGTGAAGCAGGAAGTTGGGCGTGAAGAGAAGCAGGGCAGTTTCTGCTTTTCTCCCAAAATCCTCTTCCCGTTTAACATTGGGGCTTATGGGGCAGTTGCTGGAGTTTGTGTCGGTTAGACGCAGATAATTCAAAAACCGTACATCCTCCCGATAAAGTGGACACGTTGCCAGACAGAAGACAAGTGTGGCTACGTTCTTGGAAAATATCACTATTGTAGTGTGAAATCTGTGGCTAGGATCGTCATCTAAAGAAACATTTTCAGAGAGTTTTTTTCAGGCTCCCCCACTCTGCCAGTTGGTGCTGCGCGAACATTCCGCAATACACACACATTGAAAATCCTGAATTTTTTCGAAATCACTCACGATCAATTAAGGGTCACCGTTCAAAAACTAAACATCGTAGAAAGAAAGTTCAAATACAACTCAAATAGATAAGATTTGTGCCTACATTTTAAAGTTTGAATGGTGTCTCTAGATCAAAGTCTGCCAGAGCAGGAGATGTTTGAAAAACGTCGATGATTTGCGACTTTTTTGACCCCGTCCCATTCATTCCTTATGGGAAGTTTTTCATACGGAGGCTTCCATGTCCTTCCGCTCTATAAAAAACGATGAACTGGTGAGAGGGACAAAAAGCTCTACGTGGTACAGATAAGGCTAAAGGCGTTTTCACTCAGAGCCAGCGTGACTGTGGAACGGAGAAGGAGCTTAGCCAGACGCGCTCGTCAGCTGCAGTTTGAAGTCTGTTTGAAATAACGTACCTCATCACCCGAAACTAAACTTGATGAAGTGCTGTTTGAAGACATGTTGTTGTCACAGCTTCTTGAATCTTGACACATCCCGCCTGCCGTAGTTCCAACAGGCTCGCAACGCACGTTTGAAAACGAGTGCTAGAGAGCAGTATTCATTTGAATGCAAAATAAAATTTAACCACTAGATGGGAGAAATAATTCCACAGTGTGTCTTTAACACACGTAAACACTTCAGTATTTTATGTCGTAGGTCAAAACGTGTGTGTTAACCACATCTATTATTTCAGCAGAAGCCCGTACAAAAAATTTCTTAACTTTGAGATGTGGGAGCCGAAAATGCTAAAATGGTAATTCATGCTAACTTCCAGGTTTTGAGACTCATTCATGCAGCATTGTTGACTTTTGTGACTCATTGCTAGCTAGCTAGCTAGCTACCATCTGAGTGTAGCGGTGTTAGCATGCTAACATTTGCTAATTGGCGCTGAACTGAAAGTACATTTGATGCTCGTGGGAATAACATCACTTATTTTTTTGGTATTTAGTCGTAAGAGCAAAGTATTGGACAGATGAAATCTTTCACCTGATGGTGGCGCTAGATAAAAAGTCGGAGGCTCGCCAAAGTTATAAGAATTTCCTGAGGGAAGGACTGAAGAAAATGAAAAAAAACATCCCTAAATCCACTAAAGATCACAAAGCTAGCTAGCTAGCTAGCTTTGTGATCTTTAGTGGATTTAGGGATGTCCAATACTTTGCTTTTACGACTAAATACCAAAAAAATAAGTGATGTTATTCCCACGAGCATCAAATGTACTTTCAGTTCAGCGCCAATTAGCAAATGTTAGCATGCTAACACTGCTACACTACGATGGTAAACATGGTAAAGCCGCTAAAACAGGCGAGTTAGCATTGTCATCGTGAGCATTAACTTGTTGATTGGCATTAAAGCTAACTTCATGCTAATTTAAATGACTAACTAATAGATTCTTGCGCTGGACTGCAACAGGCAGGACAGCAGGGATTTTCCAAAGGTACGAACACTGGTTGTTTATCACTCGACTAATAAGTTGAGTCAGCTTCATTTTTGCACGTGATTTAATGTCACGGTGAGGAAATAACAACCGTCAGAACCAAAACACGGAGGTATTTAAATTCAGCGTTTAGAGTTTGGAGCTGAGAGGTCACCTCGCTGTCTGAGAACAGATTCAGCCTGCGACCTCAACATTTTGGGATGTGTTTTTTCCCCCCGCACTAATATCCCCGTCCCCCCTGAAACACCTCAGCTCGGCGCCGCAGGACAAGACCAATTAAAACTTGTCACTTTTCCCACTCTCCCTGTTTTCCCTCCTCACCCTGCTGTGTGACTGGTGGAGTCACTAATTTAAATCAAATCTGAAAGTTGCACGGGGAGAGGGAGCGATAATGACAATATGTTTGCGGTGGGAAGCATATGAATCTGCGCGCTAACACAATTATTTGCGTGCTTTTTGTTTAGGTAGGGGTTGCCTGCTGTTCTGGCCCAGATGTCCGTCACTGGCTGCCAAAGTCTTTGAATGCATTACAGCAAAATGCGTCTCGATTGGACAAATTGCAAAAAAAAAGTAGACGTGACGCCTGATATCTGAGCGCCAGATGTACAGCACAGAAACCTGACTTTGTCTTTTTTTTCTACTTGTCCAGCATTTCATGTTTATGCTGTGTCAAATTCACTCTGGCTGCTTCAAGCTGTCGGTGAAGAGCAGAAAGATGAATTTAAAACATTAATTTGTGTTTGCTTGGCATGTACATGCCAAAAGGACCAGAATCCAGCTTTTTCTTTGAAAGGAAAACTTCACCCAACAGATGTAAGTTCAGTTTATTTACGCACGTCCGGAGCGGTCGACTGAAGTTTCAGAGTTTTTGCAGCAAAACAGGGTTGCAGCAATTCTCCTAACCTGTTCTTATCCCTGAAAATGTAAGTTATATTATCCTAGAACAGATTAATTCAGTTGTTGAACAGTTTGGAGTAGAGGCATGGTTTTTTTTAAAAAGGATATAAACTGAATTTTTGGCTTTAATCTATGAGAGTTTGAACAAACTGAATTATTTCATTTATTCATCTTTCTCAGCTAATTTGTTGATGCAAAAATGAGCCTGGGTACAAATCATACGTTATGACATGGGCCCGGTTCAGATTTAATAATGATATAACTGCAAATGAACACTTAACATGTTTTTTTCTATAGAAATATCCAGGCGCCTGCCATAAAAATAACATTATTGCCGTTTTTCCACCGACAGTACCAGCTCGCCTCGGCTCAGCTCAGCGTGGCTCTACTTGGTTTGGTTTCAGACACGTTGCGTTTCCATCTAGAATTCGTATCTCTTCAGACGTGGGCGGGTCGTCATCAACGTCGGCTGGTCGTCATCAGACGTGGGCGAGTCGTCTTCAACGTGGGCGGGTCGTCATCAACGTGGGCGGGTCGTCATCAGACGTGGGCGGGTCGTCATCAACATCGGCGGGTCGTCATCAGACGTGGGCGGGTCGTCATCAGTGACGTACTTATCCACGCGACACATAAACAGGGCTAGCTGTGGGCGACGCAAAACACGTCCACCTTTTCATTTCCTGTCGCACCATCGAGCTCGTTCTGGATGCGTCTTCAGCGACAACACTCAGGAGCGTCTCCACCTCTGCCACGGTCCACGCCGTGTTCCTGCGCGTTGTTCCTTCCATGTAATCGCCATGTTGACTGAACGCAGATGCTAGTTTTTAAAGGTAGCGGGTGTCGGGCTCGGACGTCGCGCTCGTCACGAGTCGTCAAGTGGCGTCGCTCTCTGTCCAATCAGTGGCCGGCTGCCAGCTTACGTCACACAGAAGTATCAGCTCAGCTCGGTTGGAACTTATACGGAGGTGATACTAAAAAAGCTACCACTTTAGCAGGTACCAGGTACCAGATTTCAGTAATGGGAACGCTAAAAAGGCGAGCTGAGGCGAGGCGAGGCGAGCTGGTACTGTCGGTGGAGAAACGGCATATGTGTCCTTAAAATACCCCTGCTTGAGAGTAACAGGGTTAAAAAACGAATTAAAGTTCTTTATCTCCTTATTTAAACCAACTGTATGCACATAAAGTAGTCGGAGACAAGTAGTAAGGGTTAAAAAACAGCCTATTCAAAGAGCAAAATGCATAAAACTTGATGAACTTGCATAATTTCCCGGTTTAAGGCTTTAAAAACTGATATAAACTATGTTGTGCTGGGTTTGATATGTCATTTGCACACGATGCATCGATCATCTGGAGGCTGGAGAGGAGACCCGGTAAACTATTGGTGCAGATTGCTTTCTTTAAAATTGCAAGATGTGTGTGTATGTCAACATTTCCCGGGAATCTAGTGGGTTGAAATATGTTTTATTTGATGTTTGATTGACGTACAGGACGTATACTGGGCCTTGGCGGAGGTATGCGATCTCCTTGCAGAATGCTGCAACACTTTCTTCTGTGAAGCTCCAGAAATGTTTTGTGGACAACACAACCTCACCCACAATTACAATATTTTGGTGAACTTGTCCTGATGGGTCGCCGTTAACGACATGCAAACTTCATTTAAACTTACAGAATATCACTCAGAGGAGATGAGACGCCTCAAACCGATCGAAGCGAGTGTTTTCTCTTCACGAATTCTTGCTTTGTGCCGCTTTCAGCGACGGAGGGAAGGTGTGGGCTCGGGGCGTAACCGGGTCAAAGTCATCTACATGTGTCAGGGAACTGTGACATTTAGAATCCACTCGACTGCGACCACAAAAGGAAACAGAGAACAGCATAAAAACACACGGCGTTTGCCTCCTGGGGGTTTCTGCTTCCTGTGCCATGTCTCCTGCTCACCTTGGACACTGGGTCAGTGTCAGCTGTCAGTGTCGGCTCCAGAGCAGGAATGCTAATGGACCCCTCACCACATCGCCTCCCTCTCCCTTCCCTCTCCTCTCCCTGCTCTTTTTTTTTTTCACTCTGCTGTACGTCTGACGGAGGCAAAGCTATTAACTTTCCTTTAGTCGCCGAGCTCTGCATCTGACCACGGTAGCCTGCAGTCTCTGTCTCTACAAAAGATAGGCAGGCTCCCTTTGAGAGCCGGAGACCGGCCTCGCCGCCGACTGTCAGCGGCACAGTCGCTCCGTGTGCAGTCCCCTCCCTCCCTCCCTCCCTCCCGCCTCGCCCTCTTCCTCCTCGCTTGCATAAAAACGCTCGCAGACACTGCCAACATCTCCACTTCTTAAACCTCAGAAGAGCGCCGAACTGTCGGCGAGATCCAGTGTAAGAAAGAACCTGCGGTCACCGCGGTGCCTCCTCATCGCTGCACAAAGAGAGTGTGCACAAAACAGCTGAGTATCAGATCTGAGCTCGTGCCAGCGAGTTCACAAAGTTTCGTGTATTATTTCAGAGAACTTAAAGGAGACATCCGGACTATTACAGACTGATTTTCATGGTTTTAGCCGTCTTTTCTGTCGTTTATGACAACGACAACGAGCCAAACTTTATCCTTCAGGGGCCAAAACTGAAGCTTGAAGTTCCCTGAACTGACTGATCTCCTGCACAAAGTGTCACTCCGCATGTTTAGGTATTCCACGCGGCAATTTATCTTATATATCTTTTTTAATTAGTTTATTTTTCCCTCCGCTGGAAACATCTGTCAGGCCAAATCTAACCATATGGTGGGCCAAATTTGGCCCATGGGCCCCCCGCTGCCGGCCGCCCTGATCTAAATGTTCAACTCTTAATGAATGCGCCAGAAAAATAGGAACTAAAACCCGGAATCATGACAAAAACCCTGTAGAAGACCCAACGCTCCACCGTGTCACCGTCACATATCACAACACAGCCTCTCCTGAGGTCACGTTAGCAGTTAACGGTAACATTTTCAAAATAAAAGCACCAAAGCTCACTCAGGATAAACTTCTACCTCAAAACACCGTTGACTGTTGACTTCACATCGGACTTGTCTGGGACTTGCTCTCGCTCTTTGGATGGTGGTAGCCCGTTGTTCTCCTCAGTATCGCCCCCTGCTGGTACTGTACCTCCACACATGCATGTACTTTACATAACTCATGCATAACTCTCACATCTCGCCTCCAGCGGCTCAGCAGTGGGTTATTACACGCCTTCACGTGAGACTGAACTGGCGACTAACGGATCCTTTTCATCGTGGATTCATCTGTAGATCGTTTTCTTGGCTCATCGATCGGTCGTTCGGTTTATAAAAGGTCAGAAAATGGTTAAAATCAGTCAGTGTTACCCAACAGTTAATGTTAACATTTTCAAAATAAAGGCACCAAAACTACTTGGTTAGATTTAGAAGAAAGCTCACTCAGGATGGGTGGAAGTCATCGTAGCATGTTCTCGTACTGGACTTGCTCTCACTCTTTGGATTGCGGTAGCCCGTTGTTCTCCTCATTATCGCCCCCTGCTGGTACTGTACTTTACATAACTCATACATACTCTCACATCTCACCTCCAGAGGCTCAGCAGGGGGTTTTACACGCCTTCACGTGAGACTGAACTGGCAACTAACGGATCCTTTTCATGGAAACTAAAAACACGGAATCATGACAAAAACCCAGTAGACGCTCCACCGTGTCACCGTCACATATCACAACAAAGCCTCTCCCGAGGTCACGTTAACAGTTAACGGTAACATTTTCAAAATAAAAGCACCAAAACTACTTGGTTAGATTTAGGAGAAAGCTCACACAGGATAAGACTCGCCTGGGTAATGGACTTGCTCTCGCTCTTTGGATGGCGGTAGCCCGTTGTTCTCATCATTATCGCCCCCTGCTGGTACTGTACTTTACATCACTCATACATACTCTCACATCTCACCTCCAGCGCCTTCACGTGAGACTGAACTGGCAACTAACGGATCCTTTTCATCGTGGATTCATCTGTAGATCGTTTTCTTGATTCATCGATCGGTCGTTCGGTTTATAAAAGGTCAGAACATGGTTAAAATAGTCAGTGTTTCCCAAAGCACCAAGATATTCAGTCTACTGTCACAGATATTCACATTTAGAAGCTGAGAAATATGAGATAAATTATTAATCCAATCAGTTATTAGACAAGTTGTCAGATACTTAACAACTAATTAATGAATCTGTTAATTAGCTGCAGCTCTACCTGAAATGTTAGTATTGATTCATTATTGAGCTGGAAAACTGTCAGATATGTTTGGCGACGTCTCATGACATGAATAGGGAGGACAAAATAATAGAAACACATGTGGTGATGGCCCAAAATCCCTCCTGATGTCCGCTCCGTTGTAAGTTGCACCACAAACAACATCCTCCAAAACCGTAAAGTTGATTTAACACCTCTCCAAAAGAGTTTAAACTATAAAAAAAAGTGAAAAATTATAACTTTCATGAAGGAAGGATTAGTGTTAGCAGCACCTAACGCTCCGGCATCACACTATAAAATCACATTATTACTTTGCTGGATCTCGCCACGAGCGCATTCTCTGGCACCAAACCGCATAGAAAATAATGTAATTTTTACATAAATGAATGCAGTCTTTATTCCCCGCTGTGATGGATTACACAACTCAGGCAAATTCCAGCGGTCGTTAAGTGGATTTACAATCTGCGCGGGAACAAATGTAAACCAAAAAAAGGGCTGCCCGGGATGATAAAAAAGGAGAATACATGCAGCACGGCGAGTCCACATGATCTGGGTTAAAACCCATTAAAGAACGGGGCCTTTTTTTATTCCACATTTTGACTTGACATGTTCGGAAGAAGCACAGGTGGTGCTAATAACATTAAGTGCAGCGCCAGCGTGGACCCGGAGCCCGACGCGGCTAAAAGCAGCTCAGCAGTCGTTCCTTCCACTCTGACATGTCGACCTGACCTGTGAGAAAGGTCCCGTGCAAACATTAGCTTTTTCCGTCACGTTGTCACCGAAGTAGCTGCGAGCGGGAGCTTAAGTGTGACGTCCACCTACAAACTGACATTTTTTCCTTTGTGGTTCGGCGGACGACGGGGTCGCCGACCCCCTCCGCGTCAGAACGTAATTATTGAAAATGACATTTCAGTGAAGATTTTCAAGAGCAGCCTTTCATTAGAGCGCTGACGTGAAGGGGATCTGTTTACGACCAATCACTCTGAGGAATCTCGCTGAACTCTAATCTGACAACAACAACAGCGAGCTCCTCTTCTGTTTTGTTTTTTTGTTGTTTTTTTTTCCACCACCGGCGCAATTAATCAAAAAGCAATTACATTAGCATGCTCGGGAGATGGATTAAATGATTTTTGACAATTTTCCGCGGCCGCCTCGGCTCGCTCGGGCCTCGTCCTGCTGTCTGCCGAGGCGCCAGCGCTCACGAAGTCGAGAACATCGGGATAATTAGTCCAGAAGATGAGCAGGGGCTGTTCGTGTCTGTGGCACGTCTCCAGAACCGGCCCCCACGTACTGTTCCAGCCACCGTGTATTAAAGCAAACGTCTGTTTAATCACAGTGCGGCACATAGCCTGCATGCTTTATTAGACTATAAATGTGCTGAATGAAGGCCCGCCGCCTAATTAGGGACGACTTCAGTTCACTCACTATCGCACACTGTTTTCTCCCACCTTACGCTCCGTCCTTCCCTTTTCTCTCTCTCTCTCTCTCGCAGCGACTCTCTCCACAGTGGGGAAGCGCCGCCGAATCCCTCCAGCCTTAAGAAGTCAGCTCGCCTCCAACTTAGATGTTGAGGTGGTGGGGGGGGGGGGGATTGCACCGGAGGCAAATCTAACGGCTGCCGCTTCAGCCATTTCTGTCTGTGTGCAATGCAGGTGGCCTCTCTCCGCGAGAGAAAAAAGTGCCGGGGTGGAGAGGCAGTCACGCAGAGAGGAGTCCTCGAGCTCAGCAGATGGACTATCTGGTGGTGGGAGTGAAGAATCGAGAGCTCAAAGAAAAAGCGACTTGAGAGGCTCGGCTTCTGAAAAAAGAGTTTCAAAAAGGGTCAGGAGGTATCGGCCCACGTGAGGCTTTGGAGTAAATGATGGGGAGAGAGAGAGAGAGAGAGAGAGAGCTGAGGAGAAACCGACTTTCCGGGCCAAACTAATAAGAGTGCCAGCGTACAGCACATGAGTGCATTGGTTAATAGCCTCGGCCGTTGAAGATAATAGGCGGAGTCCGCCGGCCGGGGAACCTGAGAACCAGGCGAGGTCCCTGCGGTGGAATTAGGGGTGAAGGACGGCGTTAGAGATACGGGGCGCTGCTGGGAAACTGCCACGTCCACCACACCAGTCATTTATTTATATAAGCCTCCTGGTTCATGGACGAGGCTGGTTGGTAATTACCATTAGCAATTACCACTGAGCAAGTGCAGACACCTCCGCTGGAGGTGCCAGATGTGATCCGGAGGTGAGAGCGAGGTCTCCGAAACACACCCGAGGGCGCCAACCCGATCTCCGATGCAGCATCTGTACTTCTGAAGCACATCCGACTCCACGCTAGAACCTGAGCTGGCAGGCAGTCGTATCCCCCGAGCCACTCTGTTCTTTATCCGGCACACACACACACAAAAAAATCTCCCTTAGATTGGTGTTATTATTATCTACCGGAGATAACGACTCCCCTCCGTATGAGAGGAGAGGAGGGCCGCGTCATGCACAGCGAGGGAAGCGAGGCGAGAGGGAGGTGTGGTGAAAACAACGCTCAGCGAGAGAGGCGAGGGAGAATTACAGGCGGTGGGAATAATAGGCCCCGGCCAAGCGAACGCATCGCTCGCCGCGTCCCAGGTAAAATAGGGCCTTATTTGCAGATCGGGGGCTGCCCATTAGCGGCGAGTTAGCGGCGGGGTGTTTTCAGGTACAGCCGTGGCGGGGAGCGACTGGACACCTCGGCGTCCGTGTCCTCAGCTCAAGGGGCTGGGAGGCGGGGGGGACGTCACGCTGCTCGCCGAAAGCACGGACGCCCCGCCACGACGGTAATGAGACAAGACCACCACCACTGAGACACAAGGCGATAATTACACACACATATACCGGCACACACACACATACAAAACAGCCTCCCGCGAGCAACACGCCGCCTATTTATTCTCAGCTGAACTGCAGAAACAGAACGCCGCTGCACCTTCGGTCGCCGTGTAAAGGTGGTTTAAGGGTATTAAACTGTCTGTCGCTTTGTTCTGTCACTTCACTTTCTATTTTTAATGACTGCTGTCTAAAAATACCAACGTACGTATGTTTTCACCCTATAAATATACCGCAGAAATGTTTACTAGAGCGATACCGGAGGGATTGTGAACTTGCTTTTCGCTGCAGTCTGTACGAAGGAAAAGTGCTAATTTTCTTCTTAAGAAACATGCAAATTGGCTGTAACTTTCCTGAAATAACAACCTGCGTGTGTTTGTCTGATTACATTAATTAAATAACCGACGACGAGAAGGAAGCTTATTTTCAAGGGGCTCCAGACGAAGTTTCTGTGGTAAATATGTTGGTAAAATGAGGGATTAGGTTGTTTCACATGAAGACTACAACTCCCATGATCCTTTGCTACTTACACCTTTTGTTTTCAGACCCTTTGCAACTACATGCTGTGTAGAGGCGCTGGTAGGAGGCCGTGCTTCCTCCTGTCTCCAGTCTTTATGCTAAGCTAAGCTAACATGCTAAGCTAATGCCTGTATAGCCTTATTGTTTATCTAACTGACAGATAGCATCTGTTTTCTTAGCTAATTCTCTGCAAGAAAGCAAATATGTGTGTTTCCCTAAAATCTTTCACACTTAATCTACTGAAGAAATGTTGATTTCCAGCAGCTAACAAGCTAATTTGCTAACTTTAGAGTAAATGAGGCGAACGGAGGCACGATCACGTCTGCTGGATGTGTAAATACGGACAAAACTATTTCCAAAGTGCCCAAAAAAGTCAACTAACGCATCTTTAAATTCACATCTGGTTTGTTTTTTTCTCTCTCTCTTACTGTTCAGACATCAGAATAAAACAAAACAAGCAGCGTGTACAAAAATAACTCACCTAATTACAAACTCGGGTCCTCGATTTTTCGACTTTATGCTAAGCTAAGCTAACATGCTAAGCTAATGCCTGTATAGCCTTATTGTTTATCTAACTGACAGATAGCATCTGTTTTCTTAGCTAACTCTCTGCAAGAAAGCAAATATGTGTGTTTCCCTAAAATGTTTCACACTTAATCTACTGAAGAAATGTTGATTTCCAGCAGCTAACAAGCTAATTTGCTAACTAGAGAGTAGAGCTAACTTCAGAGTAAATTAGGCGAACGGAGGCACGATCACGTCTGCTGGATGTGTAAATACGGACAAAACTATTTCCAAAGTGCCCAAAAAAGTCAACTAACGCATCTTTAAATTCACATCTGGTTTGTTTTTTCTCTCTCTTACTGTTCAGACATCAGAATAATTACAAACTCGGGTCCTCGATTTTTTGCCCAATCTCAGCAGCATGTGGTCGCACCCACCCGGGGGTGATGTCGGGGTCGGCACCTGCCCGCTCGCTTCACCCTCTCCTCCCCGAGTTGTTGTTCAGGTGGTCAGATAACTGTTCGCTCTCTCTCTCTGCAGTGCAGCGCCGTGTAATTATCTTTTGCCAGGATAATCAGCGGTGCTAAAAGGTGATGGATGGTGAGGGAACGCGTTGCAATAAACCGGGCAGGCAGTCGTCCTCTGATAAGCTGAACCGCTCAACTCGGCCGCTCTGCACGCGTGATATATCTGACTCGTTTCAAATGGAAAAACGCCGAGCAATTAGATGTCTTACAGAATGTTTTAACCGCAAAACACCTGCGCGCGGAAAAAATTTAATAAAACGACTCATTGAGAGAGATAATTAAGATATCACCAATTACCTAAAACGCTAATTGTTGCTGCTTTTAGAAAATGAACGTCGTGTTAAAAATCCGGTGTTTGTGAGGAGAAAATAACCCGTTTCAGCAGCTTCGGGTCATGTCACAAACACATAAATAATAGGCTCTAAAAAATATTCCCCCACAGCACGGTACAGTGCAATTTCGTCATTTTTGCTGAATCTGATTTGAGTGAAAAATGGTATGCATTTGCATTTAAGGTTGTTTAGCTGACGCTCAAACTCTGAGTGGCTCGCAGCGAGGGAGCAGGCAGCGGTTCTGAGTTCTGTTCAAGGACACTTTGACAGGATACGGGTCTGTTTGGTGAGCATATTGTCTGTCGGAGTGATGAAAACCCGTGACCTTTCGCTCGGCGGACGGTCTCTGAGTTTTAAAAGTCACAGCGAACAAATGGTGAGAATATTTTTTTTTTCTCTTTTTAAAACAGCCACCAAGGACTGACACACATTTTGAACCTATTATTTGCAGGAGCAAAATGTGAAAATATATAAATCACAAAGCATCTGCAGCTCAAGTGCAGATTCAACAGACATTCACCGAGGCAAAGTTTCTCAGCTGTCAGGAGTGAAAGTAAATATAGTGAGGAGAGGAGAGAGTCGGGCGCAGATCCAGATGTTCTGGAGGAATAAACGCCCGGAGTCGCATCGGATTCTGCTCTGATCCGACGGGAGGAGAGCTCAGAGATGACTTTCTAACTTCTGGGATTAAAAAGTGGATTTATCTTCACTCCTGTTTATCAACCTGACTGCAGCAGTGATCCGGAGGTGACCTCCATTGTTGGGTTGTTTTCTGTTCCGTAATGTCGACTGCTGACTGGAGCTGGAGGGGAAATGTGCTTTACTTGATGAACGTAACATTACGTTCAGTTTAAGCTCTGAGCCTTGGATCAGGGGTTGTGTGCTTTGTGCTAACTGAGTTAGCTGCTGAACGAGTCTGTTTCTGGTGAAGCAGCTCTGAGCCTTGGATCAGGGGCTGTTTGCTTTGTGCTAACTGGGTTAGCTGCTGAACAAGTCTGTTTCTGGTGAAGCAGCTCTGATCCTTGGATCAGGGGTTGTTTGCTTTGTGCTAACCGGTTTTGCTGCTGAACAAGTCTGTTTCTGGTGAAGCAGCTCTGAGCCTTGGATCAGGGGTTGTGTGCTTTGTGCTAACTGAGTTAGCTGCTGATCAAGTCTGTTTCTGGTGAAGCAGCTCTGAGCCTTGGATCAGGGGTTGTGTGCTTTGTGCTAACTGAGTTAGCTGCTGAACGAGTCTGTTTCTGGTGAAGCAGCTCTGATCCTTGGGTCAGGGGCTGTTTGCTTTGTGCTAACTGGGTTTGCTGCTGAACAAGTCTGTTGCTGTCGAAGTGGCTCTTATCCTTGGATCAGGGGCTGTGTGCTTTGTGCTAACTGGGTTAGCGGCTAAACAAGTCTGTTGCTGTCGAAGTGGCTCTTATCCTTGGATCAGGGGCTGTGTGCTTTGTGCTAACTGGGTTAGCAGCTGAGCAAGTCTGTTGCTGTCGAAGTGGCTCTTATCCTTGGATCAGGGGCTGTGTGCTTTGTGCTAACTGGGTTAGCGGCTAAACAAGTCTGTTGCTGTCGAAGTGGCTCTTATCCTTGGATCAGGGGCTGTGTTCTTGTATTGTATTAATTCTTGTATTTGTTTTTCTTCTTGTTTGTTTGCTTGTTTTGTTTTGTTTGTTTTTATCTGTCCTGTCTTGCGTGGCTTTTGGACATGAGTCTGGCAAATAAAGTTAATGTAAAGTAATCGGGCTGTTAGGGGGCGAATTAACAATCCTGCAACAAATAAATTAAGACAAAAGACAACTCGTGAGCGTAAAACATGAGGGGAAGAAACGCTTAGTTGATGGTAAACACATGAACCATGAACAGCCCCAACACTGTTTTTACTGCGTTTTACTCAGTTTACATTTGGTCTCGATCGCCAACTGCCTTTCTAACTTTCTAACTTTCTAAAGTACACAACTTGACAAAATATTCAACAACGGTATTGTCAGTTTTAGACATATCTTACATATTATATCTTTGACACCCTGTCAGTGTTATATGTTTTTAGATTGTTAATACTGAGGCATCAACGCACGAGTAGTGATTAACTTCGTAAATCACAAGATCACAAGAGGTCAGATTAATGGCATTTGAGAAAGGAGAAAACTAACTTCTGCTGCACTGATTTCTATTAATTTGTATGACTTTATTTCTCGTTTGAGTTGTTTTTTTTGTGACACGTTGGATAATTTTACCTCTTTGTGCGTCAAACAGTCATTTAAACGAGATCGTCTGAGAGGTCGGGAGAGAAAATGTGTCTTTGATGGAACTGCTAATAACTCCGAGACATCCGAAGTGTCACAAAAGGTGTCAACTAGACTTTTTTGGTAATGGCCACAAAGCCAAAAAATATTGGAAAGCACTGTTTTAATTTTTAATGAAGTCCTGAGTTTTACTAGTTTATCTTGTGCTTTAATGAGAAAGTGGTATAAAATGAATATACTCAGTGTACTCAAGAACATTACTTAAGTTTACTTCATTGCTTTAAGTCTGGTGTGCAGAATCTATTTTTTCCGTTTCTCACGTTATTCCTCTGCGTCACTGCTCTTACTGTAGAATCTATAAGTGACCCCTCGCTGCGATAAAAGCAACAGCTCGTCTGCTTTTTTTCCGCGGTTAAAGCTGTTAATGCCGTCCAAAGTGGCCATGTGTTTATATTTAAAGGTCACCGTCGGCGGTGACAGTTGGCTAAGAAGAAATCTTACAGAACACTCCATATTCTTGCTCGACAAATCGGAGGGCTGTGTGGCAGCGAGTGCATCCGTTTGACAGAGTATTCGGTGTCTGGCACGGTGTTTGTGTGAAAATGAGACTAATGTTTGTGCATTTTGCTGCATCAGATGCTGTGATGTCTGCTGATCCATGCAAGATCTGTTTTGACCTGACAGTACTTTAAGGTTGATTCAGTTATGGTTCACCTCTATGAGTTCTGGACTTCTGCTGCCGCCTTCATATTTCGACAGAGATAAAGACAAATTGAGAATAACACAAATGAATTGTCTCTTGTAAGAGTGTGCATAGATAGATTACCTACTGTTCTTAAAGGTTGGGTATGATTGGAGAAACCCCTCCAGAGCAACTCCTCTCTTTCTCCTCCACTCTTAGCTTTTATAGTCTAGAAAATATATACATGAACATCTCGGGTAAATGCCACAATCATCTATACACAAGCAAGATAGTCGTCACTAACATACCTCAGTCCGAAAATGTTACCCGGCGCGACACCTGCTGCTCACTGCTGTAGGTGTGTGCTTTGTGCTAACTGGGTTAGCTGCTGAACAAGTCTGTTACTGTTGAAGTGGCTCTTATCCTTGGATCAGGGGCTGTGTGCTTTGTGCTAACTGGGTTAGCGGTCTGAACAAGTCTGTTGCTGTCGAAGTGGCTCTTATCCTTGGATCAGGGGCTGTGTGCTTTGTGCTAACTGGGTTAGCGGCTGAACAAGTCTGTTTCTGGTCGAAGCAGCTCTGATCCTTGGATCAGGGGCTGTGTGCTTTGTGCTAACTGGGTTAGCGGCTGAACAAGTCTGTTGCTGTCGAAGTGGCTCTTATCCTTGGATCAGGGGCTGTGTGCTTTGTGCTAACTGGGTTAGCTGCTGAACAAGTCTGTTGCTGTCGAAGTGACTCTTATCCTTGGATCAGGGGCTGTGTGCTTTGTGCTAACTGGGTTAGCTGCTGAACAAGTCTGTTTCTGGTGAAGCAGCTCTGAGCCTTGGATCAGGGGCTGTGTGCTTTGTGCTAACTGGGTTAGCTGCTGAACAAGTCTGTTGCTGTCAAAGTGGCTCTTATCCTTGGATCAGGGGCTGTGTGCTTTGTGCTAACTGGGTTAGCTGCTGAACAAGTCTGTTGCTGTCAAACTTGCTCTTGTCCATCCTTGGATGTGTGCTTTGTGTTACCGAGTTAGTCGCTAAGCAACATAATTGGGGGCTGTGTACTGTGAGTGCAGCACTAACTACCAGCAGCGTGCTGGATTTTTTTCTTTTATCTGTCAGAGCATTTGATTTATTGATTGCTGCGGGGATGTTGAAATATTTTCCACAAGGATTTTACAAAACCCTTGCTTTAGAAAACTGTACAGATCACACATGCTGTATTTTAGCATGACTTATCTTGACTCTACTTTGCTCTCCTTGTGATATAAGTGCTCACTAACAGTAAATGGATGAAAGAATGAATGAATGAATGAATGAATGAATCTGTCAGGTGTTTTGAATCTTCTACGTAAGCAGTGACATCCCGTAGAGCTGCCGTATGCACAAGGTGAAGCAAAACGTGGATAGTTGGATCAAACTGCGGTATAACTGCAGGAGTGATCTCACTCCTAAAGTTGCTGAGTATGGAAATACTTGAGCAAAGCAGAGATGCTTAAATATTAATCTGAGTACAGTACTTGAGTACATGCACGTAGTTAAGCTCCACAGCTGCTCCTTCCATGTAGACCCATATGGTCCCCCAAGGTAATAATTTCTGCAACAGTTGCTCAAGTTAATTGTTAATATGTTTCCCTGCGGTGCACGGGCAGCCTCTGTCGGCGGCTGGTCCTACAGGTGTTTTCCGGGGCTATTTTTTGCAGATTGTGTGCTTCTTAGAAAACCATCCAACCCAGACACTTGAAGTACGAAATGAGAATGTGGTGGGAGAGAGTGCTCACAAGCTAAAAAATTAACTCTCAGTGATTCACCGGCGAAATGACTGATGCTGAAAGTAGTTTTAATAAAAATGTTTAAAGTGGCACCACTTCAGCACAGCGACTGTGACTGTTCACCGAGAGTGCTGTGAACAGCGAGTCAACATGTCCTACAGAGCCGAGAGACCGGGGACCGCTGGCTGACATGTGGACAGTCAACAAGCTTGTCGGCCGAGGAGAGTTGGCCGCAGCTGAACTTTTCTCACTCAGCGGGCGTCAACAGCCAGCGAAACATGCATGCTCCCCCTTTTCCACGCCGAGGCCATTTTGGTTTTTGTGAGCATAACTCTGCCTGGCACGAGCGCAGAGGATGAGAAGTTGCTAACAGCTTTAAAAGCTTCTCGGCTCCCTACAACTTTTGTTTAAACACACACACTCGATCTGTAGAAGCCCTCAGCGCTCGACTGGCAAACACGGTGAATGATCGAGGATCCAAATGTCCTGTGTGTGATCTGTTTTTGTGTGTTGAAGATGAAGGTCGATGGTCACAAATGTGGACGTGAGGGATTTGTTTCCCCCTCCAGTCGATGGACACATGATGCTGTGGCTCAATACTGTTTCTGCTCTTATGTTCTTACGACCATTTGGATTTAACTCCATGTTGTATAGTTTGACCAGTAATGTTTGAAACGCATCCTTTATTTCAATTACATACTCCAAACTACTAAGTTAAGGTGACCTTATATACTTACTTATGTGGTTTTGACCATATTTACGATCATTAATACCGATTTCTCCAGAGATTGGCTGAGATCTGAGGACAGTATCGTCATTTCGTCCACTAGGGGTCTCTCAATCGAAACAATAAGAACAAAAGATGAAGTTCGATGATGTTGAAGTAGCGTGGGATCATGGGAGTTGCTTTGTTCACTATTAAATAACCACCTTGTCAGGTTAAAGTCTTTGTGAAGTAATGTTTACGGACAAGGTCATGTATAAAAAACAGTGATTTCCTGCTTGAGCCCCCTGGTGGGCTGTAACGGTACTGCAAGTGGGACGCTAGAGGTTATTTACAGTGTAAAATAAAAAGTTACAAACAGGGTTAAATCACATGTTAATCTTCATTTATCTGACCTTTTTTTAATCTGGTGTTGTGTTGATGCCCAAGTTCACATATAATGGTTCTGTTTTTGGGGAAACGCTTCATCTTAGTCTCGTGTGTTGATCAAAATTCATTTGGACCCTAAATTATTTCCAATTTTTACATTGGGCTGCGTCATTCTTAAGTTTAGGAACGTTTTACTCAACGTTTCCATGGACGTTGTAGCGCCAGGCGACCAAATGAAACCCACTGGTACCTGGAATGAAACCACAGATTTCTCTGGTTTGAACATTTGGAATCATCTGGCGCTCATCCAAGTACACAACTCAACAAAGGACTAGACATTTTAAATCGATTTTGTTGTTTTTTATGCATTAAAAGTCTTCTGCTCAGCGTGGGACTTTGTACATATCGATGTTACCGTGTTCCCAGATCTGATTTATTATTATGGTGAGTATAATATTATTATAACTGATGGAAACTATGGCCCGAACTGCAACAACCCAACTTATTATAAACTGCAATTAACCTTTAACCCTGCTGTGTGTCAGCAGCAGCAGCAGCTCCGGCTCTGTTTGCTGAATACGAGTACAGCTATAAAATATAATTAATGTTCCCTGTTCTTTGTGTGTGAGGACACAAAATAATGTGGATGTTGACATACGACAAAACAGAAGGCGATGAACGTCCCTGACACGTCGTATCACCCAGTAGCCTTCGCGTAGTGAGATTACAATACGAAACTCTTGACATGACGACCATGATCACACCTCCATTTTATATAAGATATATGGACCACATTCAGAAAGAAAGGTGAATGAAGCAGTTCAGGTTGCACAAAAACACACTCGAGTACAGCGGAGATCTCGCTCGGGTTTACTGCTCACAGCCGTCTCCGTCGGCGAGGCGGGGAAAACAAATCTAGGAAAAGGAAGTGACACGTTCCTAAATATGGCATTTCAAACACGAGGTCCATTTACTCACAGCTGATACCTGAAGATACGTCACGTGATGCCCTTCTTGACCTGAATTTCCGTTTTTGTGGAAGAGAGATGGAAAAAGCCGACCACAAATAAAACGCTGTGTGGTCGAGGAGCAAAGCAGGTTTCAGGAAAAACTGATCAACTCTTACTTCATTGAACGTAGCGGAAGAGATAAAGTGATCGGACTTAACGAGTTTAGTGGGAGATAACATAATGGGACCGATCACGAATCACACAACCAGTTCACGGGCTTTTCCATGTGGCCCTCGATCACATCATAGTTTCCCTAAATTTGCACTCAGTCATCAACACTTACAACAACTCGTGCATTACCTGAAATCCATCAGAACATAAACACCACTCAGCTTAAGCAAAAAATGCTTAGTTATAAGTTAGCTTCTAGGCAAAATTATACAGTTTTGTTGCCACAAAAACAGCAGAAAAATATCAGAAACTTTTCCCAAATCTAATAAAAATTATCACCACAAAAACAGCTGGAAAGGGTTCAGATTTACAGTCAAAAATAGATGTTTTTTGTTAAAGAAAAAGTCTGAAAAATGTCCCAAAATCTAGTCAAAAACAGCTGGGAAGAGTTCTGATGTGTAGTAAAAATATCCCGTTTTGTTGCCTCCCAAAAATTCTAGAAAATGTCCCAAAGTCTAGTCAGAAATATAACTTTCTCCCCTGTAAATCTTCCAGATATCTCATCAAACATCTCCAGTTTTGTTCGTCTGGTTCTGAAATGCTGATGGACGTCTCAGCTGTCACATCTGGGTGCATCGTTGAGGTGTCCACATACTTTTGGCCACGTTGTGTTGCTGTAACTCGGCCAAACCGGCGCGAAACTACAAGGAGCGAGTCCACAACTCTGCAGCTGCACTTCAGTGCGTACGTAACGGAGCCTCCTGAAATCCATCAGGACGTAGAAAACCACTCGACCGAGCTGTTTGCAGCTTGTAGCACACATTGACCAGTCACATCAGATGGTGAAGAAAGCAAAATATGCTTTGTTATAAGTTAGCTTCTAGGCAAAATTATACAGTTTTGTTGCCACAAAAACAGCAGAAAAATATCAGAAACTTTTCCCAAATCTAATAAAAATTATCACCACAAAAACAGCTGGAAAGGGTTCAGATTTACAGTCAAAAATAGTTGTTTTTTGCTAAAGAAAAAGTCTGAAAAATGTCTCAAAATCTGGCCAAAAACAGCTGGGAAGAGTTTTGATGTCTTGTAAAAATATCCCGTTTTGTTGCCTCCCAAAAATATTAGAAAATGTCCCAAAGTCTAGTCAGAAAATATAACTTTCTCCCCTGTAAATTTTCCGGATATCTCATCAAACATTTCCAGTTTTGTTACGATGGATGTCTCAGCTGTCACATCTGGGTGCAGTGTTGGGGTGTCCACATACTTTTGGCCACGTTGTGTTGCTGTAACTCGGCCAAACCGGCGCGAAACTACAAGGAGCGAGTCCACAACTCTGCAGCTGCACTTCAGTGCGTACGTAACGGAGCCTCCTGAAATCCATCAGGACGTAGAAAACCACTCGACCGAGCTGTTTGCAGCTTGTAGCACACGTCCGCCACACCCAAAGAAAGCACAGAGAAACGCTTTGTCACGATAACTGAACCAAAAAACAACCATCCACATTCATTTTCTTCATATTTTTTGGGACGGTAGCCCCCAAAAAAAGTGTTATTCAGAGAAAGGTTGCAGAGATAGATGATGAAGCTCTTTTGTGTTTGATTCATGCTACAGTATTTGTGATTTATGGGTAGTTATGGTAATTCAACAAACCAGTGTTCCATTACAAAGTGCAAAAAACTGAAGAAGGAGGATGCTGCATATGTAATGGAGCCGCCCCGCAAACCAGCCCAAATCCATCAGGAGGCAGAAACTGTTCGACCAAAAGCAAAAGAAATCGTTACGGAGGAGTATTGAGTTATATATGTGCAGAACCGACAACACAGTGTTTGCACAGAGTCGTCCTCAGATGGTTAATCTGGTGATATCGCAACAACTCGGGAACACGGAGGGTTCATAAAAAGAGCCGTCTGCGGCGCCGGGCTTGGCCGCGAATCTGATGAAACTGCCCGTCTTTGTTGTGCGATGCCATGTGTTCAGCATCCCGTTCTGTCCTGTGTGTGTGTGTGTGTGTGTGTGTGAGGCCTACAGCAAATTTGTGTTTATGGTTGTTGATTCGGCCAAAAAAAAAAACCAGGAGAGAGATAGAAAGAGAGAGAGGGAGATAGAAAAGAGGGACAAAGCGAGACAGAGGAGGGCAGTTACCTCAGATGCAGTTTGCCCACATCTCATTAGCGGCTGCTTTCAGCCCAGCTGATGTTCACCACCCACTGAATTATACATCCCCCCACTAATTTGGGAAGGATTTAATATTGTATCTGCTTTATCTCTATCAGAAGAACTGCAGGCACTTCATGATTTATTTGTCGGAGCCCTCCAGTTATACCTTCTGAGCTTTACGGGCGGGGCGAAGGAATCCGAAATTAGCCTAATTGCGAGTGTTACGACCCACGTGTGTTTTCACGCATCGCGGGAGTCTTGTAAAAAAAAAACGAGTACCTTGAGATGCAGCAGTCTGAAAGATCAAATCGAAGACAAGGTTGTTATAATTACTCTGATATTAGAATAAATTCAACAGGAAACATGTTGGCAAAGTTGTTTTTTTAATCTTATTTTGGATATTGCTGCACTGTGAGATCATTTTTTGGCCTAAAGTAACTGATTTTGTCGCCACAAACGTCTATTCAAAAATATCCAGTTTGCTCGGCACGAAAAATGTCCTGAAATGTAGTCAAAAATATCTGTTTTCTTCGCCAAATGTCTGAAATATAGTCAGAAATATTCAGTTGTGTTGCCACAAAAATGGCTGAAAAGGATCCTGATGTCTTTTTAAAAATATCCACAAAAACATCCGGAAAATTAAGCCAACGTCTCGTCAGATTTGTGCCGTTTTTTCCCAAATGTTTAGTCCAAAATGACCAGTTTTGTTGCCACAATAATGGCAGGAAATTGTCCCATTGTCTACTCAAAAATATCCTGTTGTGTCGCCACAAAACACGTCTGGAAAAAGCCCCAATCTGCAGCGGTTTCACACTTCTAAGCGTGAAAACAAAGTTGATTTCTGGCTTCGTAGCCGTCTCACGTCCATCCTGTTGCACATCGAACCTCAGTATTGTCGAAATGTTGTTAACATATGTAAGAAACGTACACATTCAACACGCCGACATGATATTCTGGTGATAAATAACTGTGCGAGCTGCACAATCCGATCATTTTTGGGCCTAAAGTAACTAATTTTGTCGCCACAAACGTCTACTCAAAAATATCCAGTTTGCTCGGCACGAAAAATGTCCTGAAATGTTGTCAAAAATATCTGTTTTCTTTGCCAAATGTCTGAAATATAGTCAGAAATATTCAGCTGTGTTGCCACAAAAATGGCTGAAAAGGATCCCGATGTCTTTTTAAAAATATCCACAAAAACATCCGGAAAATTAAGCCAACGTCTCGTCAGATTTGTGCCGTTTTTTCCCAAATGTTTAGTCCAAAATGACCAGTTTTGTTGCCACAATAATGGCAGGAAATTGTCCCATTGTCTACTCAAAAATATCCTGTTGTGTCGCCACAAAACACGTCTGGAAAAAGCCCCAATCTGCAGCAGTTTCACACTTCCAAGCGTGAAAACAAAGTTGATCTCTGGCTTCGTCGCCGTCTCACGTCCCTCCTGTTGCACATCGAACCTTAGTATTGTAGAAATGTTGTTAACATATGTAAGAAACGTACACATTTAACATGATATTCTGGTGATAAATAACCGTGCGAGTGGCTGCTGGCTGCACAAGCCGCCCTCCTCTTGCTTGTCTTAGACACGATGGATGCTTGTGTTCGGTAAGATCCCCAATAAGATCATGCATATTTCATACGCTAAATGATCTTTCACCTCCAATTCCACCTGATAGATTGCACACGTGCGGCATGAAATATTACATGGCTGCTGTATTTTTAGTTACGTTAACGGAGCTGGCGCACCACACGGACAGAGGCCACACGGGCTGATTATGTTACACTGATAAAAATAATGCCAGCCATCCATCAGAGGCTCAGAAGGGAAAGTCTATCGCTCGGAGGCTGCAGAGGGAGGGGGAGGGGGTTTATCTTTAGGGCCGGATCTCAGTAAAGCAATCACACCGAGAGTGTATTCAAACCGGCCGAGAGTTTACTCTCAGAGGAGGTAAATCACCGGACAGGTCCATCATGCTTAGCCGAGTCGGACGTGTACCAATCACCACCTGACAGGTTAGCGAGGAAAACGCTGTCCGGCTAACAAGCTGCGTTTGTTTAGACGCCCTGTTTGCTTGTAATTGGGCAGCGTGAATAAAAAACGGGGCCAAATGTGCTTAAAATACATTTAAAAGAAGCTTCGCACAAGGTCCAGAGAAGGATTGAAGGATAATTTATGTGGGATATCATGTTCCCGCTCGAGGAACATGTATCATCATGTAATCACGTTATTCAGCCTCCAGGTTTCTTTGAATAATTAATCACACAAAGCAACAAGCGAAGGGAAATTAATTATCTTTTGTTTGTGCACAGTTCACCGTTATTCGCCACATGACTCAGCCTTTGTTGTGTTTATTATCACGAGGCCGAGCGCCAATCAAACGGATTTATCGAGTTTTTTTTGCCTCGATGTCTTTCTATATTTTTTTAAATAAATCCCAAATTAGTTGGAGTGATGCTTCAGTTAATGGCTCGTTGGCCCTCCTCTGAGCCTCCCACGGATCCAGAAAAAAGAGTACTTTCACTTTAGCTTCATTTCAGCAGCCGACAGTACGAGGGAGAAATGGAAGTGTTAAAAAGAGCTGCCACTGTCCTCCGCAATCTGCCGACATCCCCTCAACAAAAAAAACATGAAAGTGCCGACTCTATTCAACGGATAATTGAGACGAGAGATTCAAGGCAGCGACTCTGTCGCTGTCCTTCTGATGGAGTTTGACGCTCTTGTTTTAGCACAACCTCTCGTCGCTCCTCCAACTTTTCATCGCTGCTTTTAGTAAAAAAGGAGAAAAGTCAGGACAGAAAAATAATGTCAAACCTAACATATATCCCCCCTCCTGACGAAACAAGCCCACCAGCTCACCAGTCCTTGTGTGAGATCACTTCGCTTCTGGTGCTAAACACACACACAAGGAAGCGACACGGTGGGAATCAGCCGAGTTAATCTCGGGGCAGAATCACCGGGGGAATAACGGTCCCTCAGCTCATCAGAGTCCGAGGCAAAGTTGAGGAAGACACCTCCAGCAAACACCACCATAACACATCCAATATCCCTGACATGTTTAGCCGTCTGCCCGCCTGTCCCCTGCCGGCGGAGGAGAAGCCTGGAGATTAGATCATATTAGATAACGGGGGCCGATGACCCGCCAGGTGGGATTTTAGGGGCGTGTTTGGAACGTTTTCCATCACGGGCAGCGATTCCTCGGGAAGGCTGAAAGTGACACGGGGACACGGCTTGTCATCGCTCCTTCCTGCACCAGATAGATCCACAAATGTTTTCCAATATAACTCTGCAGCTTGAACACACACTAACAGCGCCAGTACCACACTGAAAATACTAAAAGTTTTGCATTTAAAAGCTTGAGTACAAGTATTTAGGTATTATTATCAAAATGTCCTTAAAATATCAAAGTAAACATACTTATTGTGCAGTAAAATGTTTGTTTGCATGTTTAAGACTGAGCTAATTCCACTGCTGGGTAGTTTCATGTGAAGGAATGCATCATATTCTATAAGATCGTCATGTTTGGGGCGTTAAAAACAGCCAGTTTACAGCTTTCTGACATTTTCCAGCTAATCCAAGACATTTTTTCTTTTAAATAGTTGTTTTCAAATGCCTGAAAACGACAAGACCTTTTTGAAAATATTCTTTGAGTCATGTAGTTTATCTCAAATGTATCTAACAATGTTCAAACCAGAGAAATCCACATGTTTACTTCAGTTTAACGGCGTGTTTCATTTCAACTTTGGGGGTTAAGAGTGAGGAAGGAAGTCGGCGAACGAGAATAAAACATCCCCGTCCATGAATATTTGTGGCTACGTCACATCAGATAGATTTCCATCAGCAATGGTTGGCGTCTTAATTTTGTTTTCACCACCAGTGTTCATGTAACTTGCACAAGTGCCAAACAGGCCGACTCCATTACTTCCCTTATTTTCCCTGTCAGCTCTCGATAATAAGAACTGAGCATTCCATGGAGTAATAATCAGACATTTTCATCCTTGAGCTGCAGAAATCTACTGCACTCGGTAATCGACTCGTCAGGGCTTCCCCACACAGGCAGGCTGCTGGAGGAGAGGGTGAGTTGTGCTGTGTTTTTAATACAAATCCAGCAAAGCTAGCAGATGTTTGATGCTTCGTACTGTGTGCTGGGACTGTACATGTACTGTTGCTGAAGTTTGCTGCTGTTCTCACCATTAATTGTGGCTTTTTGATGGCGGTTTCTAGTTGGAGACATAAGCTGCAGTGTATTGTTATCGTGCGGTCTTTTCTGAGGTTGCTAA
This sequence comes from Lagodon rhomboides, assembly GCA_039737535.1. NCBI lineage: Eukaryota > Metazoa > Chordata > Actinopteri > Spariformes > Sparidae > Lagodon > Lagodon rhomboides. The sequence goes on from CM077803.1 coordinate 24,245,706, forward strand.
AACTAGCTAAGCTAGCGGTCAGCTAACTTGACCTCTCGAGGGGGAGTCTTACTCGGTGTCAAGGTGTGTTAGACCATGGATTAAATTTACACCGGAATATCCCTTTAAGCAAGCGAGCAACGGCCCTGACTGAACTCAGCACTCAACAGAAACTCTGGTTCTCTTCTTCTTCCCTTCCTCTCCTCTCTGCAACACCCAACAATGGAGGTCACCTCTGGATCACTGCTGCAGTCAGGCCGATAAACAGGAGTGAAGATAAATCACCTTTTTAATCCCGGAAGTTCAAAAGTAATCTCTGAGCTCTCCTCCCGTCGGATCAGAGCAGAATCTGATGTGACTCCGGGTGTTTATTCCTCCGTGATGGTCTGGCTCTAACTCAGCTTCAGTTTATTAATATTCAGAATATTCACAAATTTGGAGACACTAGACACTATTTCTCTCTGAGGTGTAGAGGAGTAATACTGAAGTAAAGAACAGGTACGTTGAATTTTGAGTAAATGTGCTTAGTTACATTCCACCAAAAAGACGAGGCATTTGCTGACAGAAGGCTCCCAGACAGATTCCCAGACCACTCCGCCGGTTAATTATCATTCTTTTATAACTTTACAGAAAAACAGCTGAGCCCCTCATTTAAAAACCCATAGACGGTATTCCCCTTAGATTACATACACAGCCAGAAAACATCCCATAATGCCGTGCAGCAGCAGCAAGCAGCAGCAGACCCACCAGGCCTGAAAGCAAACGTGTCTGTTAAATCAGACTCCTTTCTGATGAACTTCCTCTAAACCCCGTTCGAATTTGATTTCTGAATACAAAAGAGGATAATTACATAAACATCAGCTAACCACCCACGGTATATAATTAACAGCATCTAACAAGTCGTGCAGACGGAGAAGAAGTAGCTGGCAAGTGGCGCTCTGTGTTGCAGGGGAGGGGTGGCGGCGTTTGGTCTCAGATATCTGCACGGTACCAGTCTGTACGCGGCGGCGGCGGCGCGAGTGTTACGGCGAGCGTTTGCCAGGAAACACACTGAATACCTGAAGAAAAAAAAGTCAAGCTGGAACGCTGACAGATGGAAACGTCAGTCTTTGGTATTCCGAATAAACCGATCAGCTCCCCTCCCTCCTCCGCAGGGCTCCAAAAAAAAAAAAAACCCCACCACTCTCTCCAGAAGCCGTGAAGGAAGCGAGCTGTGTTTGTGAATTTCTACCGTGGAGAGAGAGTGAGTCGAGGAGGAGCAGTGCTGAATTATGGGCGCCCCGATGCAGAATGAAAGAAAATATTTCTCAAACTTCCTGCCGAGCAGCTGAGCTCTCCCTCTCGCTCTCCCTCTCCCTCTCTCTCTCTCCGGGCTGCGAGAGCAGAATTTGATTTGTGTTTAATTTCACAATTCTTTCTTTTTCCTTGCACCTGACTCCTGGACAATGGCGACGGCCTTGTAAAACTGGCTGCTGCAGCTGGGGGACGTATCGGCAAATAACAACTCATCTGCCAAATTCGGTTGCAAGACATTATCTAGATTGTGTGCACATGTGTCGCCTGATCACAAGTACACAACAATGATTCTTGTTCGTCTGCTTCCCTCTCGTGTTACATGTATTATTATGAACCAAAATGCATTTTCATCTCCAATTGTTTCCCATCTCTGAGGAAAAAATAGAAGTCACAGAACAGATCCGTCCAAAACCGTCCCTGACCATCTTTAAAGTGACGCTGTACATGTGGAAATATCAACGTTAAAGGGATATTCCGGTGTAAATTTAATCCATGGTCTAACACACCGTGACACCGAGTAAGACTCCCCCTCGAGAGGTCAAGTTAGCTGACCGCTAGCTTAGCTAGTTTTAGCAACCTCAGAAAAGACCGCACGATAACAATACACTGCAGCTTATGTCTCCAACTAGAAACCGCCATCAAAAAGCCACAATTAATGGTGAGAACAGCAGCAAACTTCAGCAACAGTACATGTACAGTCCCAGCACACAGTACGAAGCATCAAACATCTGCTAGCTTTGCTGGATTTGTATTAAAAACACAGCACAACTCACCCTCTCCTCCAGCAGCCTGCCTGTGTGGGGAAGCCCTGACGAGTCGATTACCGAGTGCAGTAGATTTCTGCAGCTCAAGGATGAAAATGTCTGATTATTACTCCATGGAATGCTCAGTTCTTATTCTCGAGAGCTGACAGGGAAAATAAGGGAACGTTCAATGGAGTAATAATCAGACATTTTCATCCTTCAGCTGCGGAAATCTACTGCACTCGGTAATCGACTCGTCAGGGCTTCCCCACACAGGCAGGCTGCTGGAGGAGAGGTGAGTTGTGCTGTGTTTTTAATACAAATCCAGCAAAGCTAGCAGATGTTTGATGCTTCGTACTGTGTGCTGGGACTGTACATGTACTGTTGCTGAAGTTTGGTGCTGTTCTCACCATTAATTGTGGCTTTTTGATGGGGGTTTCTAGTTGGAGACATAAGCTGCAGTGTGTTGTTATCGTGCGGTCTTTTCTGAGGTTGCTAAAACTAGCTAAGCTAGCGGTCAGCTAACTTGACCTCTCGAGGGGAGTCTTACTCGGTGTCAAGGTGTGTTAGACCATGGATTAAACTTAGACCGGAATATCCCTTTAACTAGCGCTCAAGTAGTTACTTTCCTAATAGCCTATGGGCCAATGGTTTGCACTAAAAAGCCACTGGAGAATTCTTATTTGAAATCATGGATAACACAATGAACATGTTAAATAAAAGGCCGACCTGACCAACACTCGCCATACATGATGAAACTGTTATTTGTTATCACCCACCAAACCTTCATGCCTTTAAATGCAAAATATGTTTTATTTAAACATTTGTGTATGAACTCAGAAGTGTAAACAACAACATATTTACATAAATAAAAATAAGTATGTATACTGTAAATGAAATTCACATTTTAAATGATAATAATTTGAACTGAAATCACCCACTCTGTCATAGTAGACAACAGGCACAGGTGCAGCTACCAGTTCCTCTTTAGGACCCTGGGGAGTGAGAGTCGTGCCTTATGGTGTGTTCAAGTTACACTGAAAGTCGGAACTTGGAGCTCGTGAACAACGTAACCCCAAAGTTGAGTGCTCCCAGCGCTTCCCAGCCGTACAAACGTACAACAAAACATGTAACTTCTGTTTACGTGAGGAGCAGATAGCATGAATTCTATGTCGGGCTGGTGAGATTAATCCGACTCTCTGAGTTGGAGATCCGACTTCACGGGGGGTTCTGATTAAGGCTGGCTTTACACGACAACGCTCCCGGGTGAAACCGACAAAATATTTTATCAGATGTGCCTTTCGTTTAGATGGCGACGGCGTTTTGGGGCTTAAAAACGCAAAAAAATGAACCCACCCTCCAGAGTGGAAATCTTAAAGACGCTCCACCGTCGCGTTCCCGTCTAAAGGGTTGAAAACGCAAAAGTGTGCTCTGAGCTGCTCACGCTGGCTATATCCTCGCATACGCGTTGACGTCATATCCACGTGCAGTACAGCCAAACAATAACAAACATGTCGGATTATTTCCATCAGTCAGACATTCAAGTGGCCTTAGCTGCTTTGATAGCTATTCAGGACTCCTTTCAGCAAATAAGCCGAGTAATTACTGATATATCAGAACAGAGAAGGCGAATTAATTACCTGGCATGCACACTACATCAAATTTCACACACTTTTGCGTCACCGTGTGCATGCGGATTTCCACCCAAAGACGCTCGTCTAAACGCGAAATAAAAAGTGGGAACGCAACGCCACTTTTGCGGATTGTGCTCAGATCGTTGTCGTGTAAAGCCAGCCTAAAATTCTGACTTGGAGATCAGAAATTCCGACATTCGTGTACAACTGGAACGCACCATTAGTCGTAGCAAACGCCGGGCTCTCAATGTGCGCTGCAATGTAAATTATTCTAACTAATGGAACATTAATCCTCTGTTTTACCGGCGATGTTTGTCGCTTTATGTAGGGACAGTGGGGGGGACGGATCGGGGTCACTATGAATCTGAGGGGGTCACATCCCCGCCGTCCCTACTGCCATCTGTGCTCATGCACAACAATGATTCTTGTTAATGGAATGGGGTTTGTCATGATATGGCGGCGTGCACATGGCCTCCATATGGGGAAGTTTTCCACACGCCTCTCTGCGGCGAACCGCTCGGTTCTGCGGATTTGCGAGAAAGACTTTCATCATCTCGGCTGTAATTGACAAGCTTGTTTTAACTGCGTCTGCACGCGGCCACGGGAATGCCATTTGACATCTGTTGAGGAAGCCATGGGTGTTGCATTACTTATGGTGGTGGCAATAGATTTCTCTTTTTTTCATCTCGATTTTCTCTCCCTCCCTCTCCAGCTCTCCTCTCTCTTTTTCCCTTCCCGCCTACAGTATATTCTGGTACTTTGATAAAACAGTGAAATTAGAGGTCATTTTGGCGAGCTCCAAAAATAGAAGGCAATCCAAGTTTGCCAGCCACCGGGTCTCTGTGGAGTCTGGCTATAAAAATAAAAAAATGTTAGAATGTAATAGTAAAACAATGTTAGGAGGAGACCCCTCGGCTCGCCGCCAGGAACACACGGCGTGTTCCTCGGAGAGACACGCCCCCTCCGGACGGCGGCGTTGTTTCATTACGTCCACACGGACGCACAAACATCACGCGTTTTGTTCTCAGCAGCTGAGATTTAATAATTCAGGAATTCAGCTGTTGGACTGAATGAAGGGAGAAATATACATATGTGACTGAAAAATGATGCACAAGAGATCTGTCCATCTATCAATCAATCGTTCTATCTATCATTCTATCGTCCGTTCTCTTTCCATCTAACTATCCATCTATCCATCTATCCATCTATCTATCTATCTATCGTTCTCTTGATCTATCAATCAATCGTTCTATCCATCATTCTATCTATCTATCTATCTATCTATCTATCTATCTATCTATCTGTCGTTCTATGGGTCTATCTATCTAATGTTCTACCTATCGTTCTATCTATCTATCTATCTGTCGTTCTCTTGTTCTATCTATCAATCAATTGTTCTATCCATCTTTCTATCTATCCATCTTTCTATCTATCTGTCTATCTATCTATCGTTGTATCTATCTATCTATCCATCTACTGTTCTCTTGTTCTATCTATCTATCAATCAGTTGTTCTATCTATCTATTGTTCTATGGATCTACCTATCTATTATACTTATCACTCATCTATTGGTCTATCTATTGTTCTATCATCCGTTCTATATATCATTCTGTCTATCTATCTAACTATCTATCTCTCTATTGTTCTATCAATCTACCTATCTATTATATTTATCGTTCTATTGTTCTATCGTCCGTTCTATCGTTCTCTCTTTCTATCTATTGTTCTCTTGTTCTATCTATTGATTGTTCTTTCTATCTATCTATCTATCTATCTATCTATCTCTGTATTGTTCTTTCAATCCATCTATCGTTCTATCGTTCCATCTCTAGTTCCAGTGTTCCACAGTTGTATCTGTCTTTTCATTGCTTCATCTCCCCTTTCTATCACTCTGTCTATCAATCGATCCATCATTCCATTGATCCATCTACCGTTCTCTTGTTCTATCTATTTATCAATCGTTCTATCATTTTATTGTTCTATCTCTCTATCTGTCTATCGTTCTATCCAACTACTGTTATCTTGTTCTATCTATCTATCATTCTATTGTTCTATCTTTCTATCTATCTATCTATCGCTCTATAATCAATTCTATCTATCGTTCCATCGTTCTATCCATCCATCTATCTATCTATCTATCTATCTATCTATCTATCTATCTATCTATCTATCTATCGTTCTACCGTTCTATCGTTCTATCCATCTACTGTTATCTTGTTCTATCTATCTATCAATCAATTGTTCTATCTATCATTCTATTGTTCTATCTTTCTATCTATCTATCGCTCTATAATCAATTCTATCTATCGTTCCATCGTTCTATCCATCCATCTTTCGTTCTATCTATCTATCTTTAGTTCCAATGTTCCATCTGTTGTATCTGTCATTTTATTGCTTCATCTCCCTTTCTATCACTCCGTCTATCAATCGATCCATCGTTCTATCCATCTACTGTTCTATCTATCTATCTATCTATCTATCCATCCATCGTTCTATCATTCCATTGATTTACCCGGCTGCTCTGTTCATCTGTGGTTCTATCCTTCTTGCTTCCGCTGAATCATCTGATCGTTCTCTCTTTACATCGTACCGTCGTTCTATCTATTGTTCCATCGTTCTACGTCTCGACTTATCTCGCTCCCTATTTATCTGTAGTTCTATCATCCTCTCTCTCGCCTATATTCCTTCTGTTGTTTCTACCTGCGCCTCCATCTATCATTCCCTCTGTTGTTCCGCCGCTCCATCTCTCTGTCTTTGTGTGTGACAAAGCTTGCGACCGCGGAGGACAGGGGTGACGGGGGCAGCAGTAATTTCCTCCTCTTCCTCCTCGGCGAGATGGTGGACAGGAGGCTCTGATGGGGCCGTAATGGAAGCCGAGTGTCACAACAACATTGGCAGCGCGGGAACGCGAGGAGATGGAAGTGAGGCGCGAGAGAGGCCGAGGCCAAAAGGGCCGAGCCGGGAGAACGAGCGGGGAGTTGTTATGAGCTGTTTGGGATGAACAGAGAGAGAAATGGGTTGTTTTTTCCTGTGAACCGGCGTTACGCCGGGATCGTGTGATGTCAGACTTTCACCGCGAAAAGAACAGGAAGGCCTCTGTTTGTTTCCCCGCGACGGTCGGTTAATTGAACGTCTATTAGAGGGGTGATCGGCGTGAAAAGAATAATTGCAACAAGTGCCAATTTAGTCTGGGATTAGAGTTTTTTTTTAAAATGCATTTCACTCTTCTCCTCTTATTATTTCAGACTACAGTATGTGAGAAGAAAGGCTGGTAGTCTGCCAGCTCCGGTTGTTATTTTTATCTCAGGTGCTGTGATGTGTCTGCACTTTGCACAGATCACCTGTCAGTCACGCAAGTGCCGCTGGTACTGTGTGACTTTATACTGCAGTTTTCAAGCTGTTACCGTTTTTTTTTTTTTTTTAAGTTCTACTCTTTGGAGTGTTAGTCCGTTATGCTCGTGTCACATTTCCCCGTTCTTACTCATTTAGAACAAAATATGCTCTTGCGGCTTTCAAAAAGTAAAAAAAAAACAATACGAGCATCTTAGCAACTGGTGCAAAGCAGCAAGTAGACAAACTTCTGCAGAAAACTTACATCCATGGCGATAATTTGAGTGATTACTTCAACAATATCCATGCAAGGTTGATGCGGTGGAAGTGGAATTTGTGAGATTTGTGAAGTGGACAGTGGTCGTGTCGAGCTGCACAGAGTATATCTGCAGGAAAGGCATTGAGCATCCAGTGTCAACTTAACACCCTGTGCAGACTCGAGATCTACAGCACAACACATATCAGACAAACGACAAAATATCTATCTACACATGGTGCAAAGTCAACAACATGCAAGACATGGCACTCGCTTCCAAGCGCTCACGTTGAGATATGGAAGTCCAAATAAATTAAATAATCAGAATAACAACCTCAAGAAAACAAGCACATTTATTGGATGTAACTTTGATGGTCGCGTTGGTTGTCGGATTTTATTTTAAACATGCAAAAAAAATGAACAATATCAACAAGGTCTTGACGTCATAAACACGTCTACGTACTGTGTTGCAGAGATGCCTTACCGAAGTTAGCATGCTAACCAGCTAGCCTTGGCCCATATTCTTTTGTAATACCACAATAGTATGATAGCCCCCGTTCTTACTCATTTAGAACAAAAAATGCTCTTGCGGCTTTCAAAAAGTAAAAAAAAAAAAACAATACGAGCATCTTAGCAACTGGTGCAAAGCAGCAAGTAGACAAACTTCTGCAGAAAACTTACATCCATGGCGATAATTTGAGTAATTACTTCAACAATATGACAAATGTGGACAGTGGTCGAGTCGAGCTGCACAGAGTATATCTGCAGGAAAGGCATTGAGCATCCAGTGTCAACTTAACACCCTGTGCAGACTCGAGATCTACAGCACAACGACATCAGACAAACGACAAAATATCTATCTACACAAGTCCAATTAAATCAAGTAATCAGAATAACGACCTCAAGAAAACAAGTACTTTTATTGGACGTAACTTTGATAGTAGATACAACATACAAAAAATGAACATTATCAACAAGGTGTTGACGTCATAAACACGTCTATGTACTGTGTTGCAGAGATGCCTTACCGAAGTTAGCATGCTAACCAGCTAGCCTTGGCCCATATTCTTTTGTAGTACCACAATAGTATGATAGCCCCCGTTCTTACTCATTTAGAACAAAAAATGCTCTTGCGGCTTTCAAAAAGTAAAAAAAAAAAAAACAATACGAGCATCTTAGCAACTGGTGCAAAGCAGCAAGTAGACAAACTTCTGCAGAAAACTTACATCCATGGCGATAATTTAACGAGTATATCTGCAGGAAAGGCATTGAGCATCTAGTGTCAACTTAACACCCTGTGCAGACTTGAGATCTACAGCACAACGACATCAGAAAAACGGCAATATATCTATCTACATATGATAGAAAGTCAAACAACATCAGGTAGGCATGTTCAACGCTCATGTTGAGATATGGAAGCACATGAAGGACGGTTCAAGGCAATGACCTCAAGAAAACAAGCACTTTTATTGGACGTAACTTTGATGGTCGGCGTTGCTTGTCAGATTTTATTTTAAACATACAAAAAAATGAACAATATCAACAAGGTCTTGACATCATAAACACGTCTACGTACTGTGTTGCAGCGATGCCTTATCGAAGTTAGCATGCTAACCAGCTAGCCAAGTCCAATTAAATCAAGTAATCAGAATAACGGCCTCAAGAAAACAAGCACTTTTATTGGACGTAAGTTTGATGGTCGGCGTTGCTTGTCTGATTTTATTTTAAACATATAAAAAATTACCAAGAAAGTGTTGATGTCATAAACACGTCTACGTACCGAAGTTAGCATGCTAACCAGCTAGCCTTGGCCCATATCCTTTTGTAATACCACAATAGTCTGTTTCAGCTGGGACAGAAAGTGATGGGAAGAAGCTACGCTGAATTCTGTCCATCTCAAGTCTAAATTATATATGTCGCTGTAACCCTGGTTCCAGACAGTTCTTCAGACTCTTCGGTAATTCAGAAAGCGCTAATGTCGTGCTGTTTTACCTATTTTTCCAAGTGGACCGGAGCGACTGAAAAGTTGAAAATTGGTGCAGTCTTTATGTTGCTTTCAGACTTTTCATTTCAAAAGACGAGACATTTTCCGATCCTTCAAATAGAGGCTCTTATAGAAGACAGCGGAAATCATTTCTCTGCACCGGCGACAAGCCTGGAATGAAGACTGACGCGGCCGTTAAGATCGTCTCCAGAACATAAATCGACATATTCACTTTTCTCCGTGTCGGGTGAAAATGATGGCACACGCAGGGCAGATACTTTGGGTCACTTCTGATTGGTCGGGGCTCGGCCAGCACTTGGAGCTCAGACATACAAGTATCAGCATGACTTGTTGGTCCGGGACAGAATGTGACTCCCAGTCTGCGGTGCCAGAGTTGAATGTCTTACCCTTAGTGTCTGCCATGCTGCCTGAAGGTCACTACTGTCGGCACTGGCACCGAAACGTTGGCATTGGGCGTAAATGTCCTGCAGAAATCACCCACCATGAACCTAAATCCTTGGAAGACAAGGCCGGTCATATCAGCAGGCGGGTTTGTGAGCAGAGAAACATTTCATTTACTTTTTTTAGAGTAATCTGATTCAGGCGGACAAAACAAGAGGGGGAATGCCTCGACTGTGCTGTTCAAAGCAAACGGAGCATGTAGAACAAGATGGCAAGATATTGCCTTTTTTCAGCCCAGATCCGAACGACAGACTGTAAGCAACGACTGTAAAGAGCCCCTGATTCAGCCGGAGAAAAGGCAGAGGAGCAAAAGAAAGACGCGACCGGAGAAGAAAAAGCTCGAGAGGCTTGTTGAGAAGAACGAGCCGAAGACGACGTTTTGAGGCACTGACATCTCTCTGCACGAGATAATGGTGCGATACAAACTCAGCGGCGGAGGAGAAAAAGAAAATATCAGGGGCAAAGACCAGCCGGTTGCGGCGGTATTCATGCAAATGAAAAACTGCCGCGGCTTATTAAATTTCAAGGCCTTGTTTTGTCCTATAGTCTCAAATGTTGCAGTCAATCCGAAGCCTGAGAGAAATGTCAAACTTGTATCAGATTAAATTCAAAACTCCCAGGTAGTCTGCGGTGCAAGCGGTTCCTATATGTGGCGGGAGAGTCTCCAGTAGATATGCAGACGCCGCTGTGGGTTTATCATCATCTATAAATCAATATTGTGTGTCGCCATGCAAAGAAAAAGGCACATTTTCATTGTTCAACCGTTGTTGCACACTCGAAGGGAATAATGGCGATGTTGACAGGCAGCTGTAAAGTGGAACAGATCCACTTAAGTGCTGTGTTTTAGGGTGGATAATGTGAATCAAGTGACTTGGCGCCACTTTCCCACCACCTGTCAGCACTTCATTGCCAAACCGAACCGACGGTTACCTGTCATTTCCCTCTTATTACCTCCGCCTGCCGACGGAGTCCCGGCGTTGTTAAAATATATTCTAATCTCCGCGCGACGTGGCTCGCTTATTACCGAGGTAAATATTCCCAGGCGGGATGACAGCGAGCGCCGCCCGACGCTCGGCGCTGACCCCGCTCCAATTTCCTTTTCCTCGTCTCATTTCTGCGCGACGGCACTCGACCAGGGAGGAAGACAAAGAGGAGGAAGACGATCCTCCGAATGGAAATGGCCACTTTAAAAGAGGCCCTGGAAAATGGGCCGTCCCCCCTCAGTGGAGTCTCGTCGGAGACGAGGGCATCAAAAGAGCTCGGCGCCGCTACAGCAAAGGATACTAATGATCCCATGACGCTTGGAAAGGGGTGCTGGAGCGTTAACCTCGCTCGAGACGACCCATCCTATGTAGGTCAAAATGAATAGGTTCTGCCTCAACACCCCTCTACCTGAAAATGACAGATTCTGTCCTCCTTTTTCTTCCCCCGCTATAACACAGAATGACAAAGGAGGCCCTCATGTGACACATCTCCAAAGATTTTCATCCTCGCAGCTTGAGTTTTCCTTTCTTCAGATGGTTAAAGACGTCTTCAGATCAGTAAATTGTGCTTGTTTCAGTCAAATTTAGTATAATAATCTCCCAAATTGATTGGCAGGTCTTCTGATAGACGGACTGACACCAGGATGCCACTAAACTTCCCTCTGTATTGTTTTTTAGATGCTTTTAAAGGTTATTTTTACATCGATAATGTTCTGAACCAGTCCTGTCTGTCAAACACAAATAATTTGCACATATGTGGGTGAATGACCTTGAATATTAAGTTTTCTGTCAGCACTTCAATGAGGGTGAAAAGTAACTAACTCTAACCTGGCTGCTAACAAGCTGGCAGCTGTGACCTTTCCGTCTGCAGGGTTTTAGCCGTTTTAATGCCTCGGGGTAACCTCCCTGCATGCAAAAGAAGTCCTCCTCCACAAGATTTTGTTGCGGCATCCTGGGTTTATTGGCAACGGCAAATGTTGGCAACATCGGCTTCTGCAGCTCCTGGATGTGTTTCAACTTTAAGTTCCTTGGGGGGTTCGATTAGGCACAAAAAACACTTGATTAAGGTCAGGAAAACATCATTTTTTTTGCTTAAAATACCTGTTTTGGTTTCCACAAAGTTACCTGGAGACCCCAACCCAGAACCATGTGGTCGGCTAACCAAGTGGTTTTCGTGCCTAAACCTAACCAGACCACGAACGCAGCGTCGTAAAGTGTCAACAAATCAGGAACTAAAGTGCAGTTATACAACAAGTAGTTCCGACCGAGCGATCTGATTGGTCAACAAGCACATTTAGACCGTGCTCAAATCAGCATGACAGCAGCCTGACTCGTCACTCAGAGTATCACTCCGCCAAGTCTGTGGCAACATTGTATCCATCTCCATGGCAACATTGTAACTGTCAGAGCAAAATGGATCGGTTTGTTGTAAATTTTGATTTATTTGGCGGTCTCAGTTTGGATGAATGGATGGAGGAAGATGAGAAGATTTGTGGTAAATAAAGTTATAAATCTGTAACTTCTCTGTTCTTTATTATTAGATAATAATAAGATAAAGATGAAACAAGTCCGAGCTGAGTATTTTATTATTATTATTATTATTATTATTATTATCATTTAGAAACGTTATTTATGAATCATAAAAATAAATCACAAACCACCTGTCAGCTGCCAAAGTCACATTCATAGACTGAAGTGTCCCGTTTTACCGAGCGGCCGAGCCTGTTCCCTTCAGTGTGAGAGACACTATTGTTTTATAAAAAATATAAAAGAAAAAAATCAACACCTTTGTTATAACTTTGGCGATAAAAATAAGCACTTTCTGTTTATCTGTGCAGTATTGATTTAGTCCGTGATAAAACATTAACGTCAGCTCAGAGTTCACTCATCCTTTCCGTTGCTAGGTCGTTACTATGGGTCGGACTACTTGCTGTAGTGGTAAACTACGTTCCATTACACATAAGAGTAACTGACGGGGCTGGTTTTGTTTCAGTTATTAGTCAGACCCTATGTGTTTCCATGGAAACGCGACGCACACTCGCAAAAAACTTTAAAATTTGAGAGTATACATTTTATATTTGTTGGTATTAGTTGTATAATCGAAATATTCCCCTTGAGGCTTTAACGTTGTGCTTAATTCAGACCCTTCTGATGGATTAGTTGTTGTATATACATGTTTCTTTTCACGATGGCTGTTATCAGGTGTTTTATATGCACGGCGTCACACTTCAGAGCCAAACAGCATTGTGTCATTAAAACAAACATACCTGTATTCGACGTGGTTAAAAAATGACAGATTGGCACCCGATGACTCGCCGAGATGAATCTTCTGTTCATTAGACGTACGTCTGCACGGCCTTGTTTGCGAGGATAATGCGACGCGAACAAAATCACATTTTGGAGGCACGAGTGTGATATTGATTCAGTCACACGTGTTCCCCCGCGACAGCGGGATAAAAGACATTTGTGAGAATTAATGAGCTGATTGGATTATGATGCAGTATGAATTCCCTCTCTCGCTACTCTTATGAGGTAATAATGACACAATTTATTCATACAGACACATTGCCAGATTAATTTTCCACCAATTTTGAACAATTATCATTATTGCGGGGGATTTTTATTCAAGATAAATGAGGTGAAGGAAAGTTTGGTTGGCCTCGCCGCTGATGAATACGCAGACGGAGCTTCCTTATTAAGCACCACTTCTAATTCCAACAGCAGCCTCATTCATCATTCATAAACATTTGTTTGGCGTACTTATTTTATTTGTTTTTCCAGCTTTGCTCTTTTTTTTTTCGTGCCCACGGCTTGTTTTTTCCGCACGGTGGGGGAGGGAGGAAAAAATAAAAACCATGTCCATTGTAAGAGTGGAGAGCTGGTTGTGTCCTCCGGGACTCTTTAAGGGTGTTTAAAATGCATTCAAAAGATACATGCTGGCGCTGATGCCCCTCGATGGAGCCCGGCAGTCAGGAGAGATCAGACTCCCCATCTCTCCGCCCGCCGCAGACGCATTTACATAACGCCGACACGGTCGCACGTGCGACGCCCGGCGCAACCGCCACACAATCTAATTTGTCAAAGAAGCATTCCGTCCGTGCTGATATTTCCCATTAAGCGGCGGCGGCGGCGGCGGCTTTATTGGTTGCCTAGCCAACCCTTGTGTTAACCGGGAAGCTAATTAGCAACGTGTCTTGTTTTCACCCCTCGCTGTTATCCTCATGTTTTTATGCATCGGTACACTGCCAGTCAAAAAGTTTCTCCGGCACCCTATATTTCAGCGTTTTATTTCGGGGGAACGTGATTGTAAATGCCATAAATTAGAACACGTGCGCGAGGAACGGCGATTACAAGCGGCGTGCGGAGTGTTTTTATTGGAAACGAGGTGGATCTAAGTCGGAGAAAACGAAGCTAATGAACTCAAAATGTCAAACTTGGATTCGTCAGCCCACAATGCAGTTCTGCAGCGGTCCACTCTTTACGTCTCTCAGGCCGAGGAAGCCTCTTTAACCCTCGTCTGATGGCTTAATAAAAGGTTTTCCCATCAGCCCCTGCTTCTTAAATCTCCTCCGCACAGTTGAGTTCCTCGTGTTGACTCTTGCGCCTTGATGTCGTCCGCGGCCGCGAGCTCGCGTTACGCCGGCGAGAGCGACTCGTGAACTTGTTGTTTGATTTTGTTGTCGATCTCCGGCTGCCAGATCACAGCCGCCTCTCTCTCTCGGTTTCTCGACGCCTTTTGATGCGAAAAAAACCCAAAAAAGATACTTAAAGACATTTTGGGGGCTGTTTCTCTTCTTTCTTTCTTTTCTCTTTTATTCCTCTGAGTAATAGCAGCTCGTCTTTCTCGCTGCGAGCTGTCATTTCGCTCCCATGATGACTCCGGAGTGCCTTAAAGTGTTCTACTGGCGACGTCAGTCGATGTATTTAAGAAGCTATTAATTGGCAACCTCTCAGATCCTGATGGATCTCTGAAAGTCGAGTTTCTCGATTCACTCCTCCTTATTTGTCTTTTATATTTTCCAATCTTGGTGAGTGTTTGCAGGAGGTACACTCCTCGAGATTTAACAGACGGGTTGTGTGTGTTCAGTATACAATATATGCGACACTAGATGGAAATGCATTGATAGTAACTTCCATGTATCTCGTATACACAAATGCTTTTGTGCAGACTATCTGGTGCATCTTGTCCTCTGCAGCCCTGCAGCTGTATCTGTGATTGTATCTCCACGCTGTATAGGCATCGCTGAGTGCACCGCGTCCACGAGCCAGCCAGCGAGCGAGCGAGCAGCGCTGCGATGCACCAGACTGCAGACCGGAGAGACGCCGGCGCTCCTGGAGCTGCAAGACGCTTCCTATCAGCGCAGATTATTCCCAGCCGGGCCTCTACCTTTCATCTGAATGTCAGTGGCAGAGGCGTGTCAGGGAGATAAAAGCTCAGATAGCAGGCCGGCGTCGACGCACGTTCAACAATGCGGGGGTAGAGGTAGAGTACGGGATTGTATACGTGTCAGCGAGAGGTATTGACGGATGCCTTCTCCACCTCCCGATGCAAAGTTTATCTCTCGGAGGTCTTTAGTTTGAGTTTCGATAAGACTGACACCCGTCTCCATACCATTTCCATCAGCATCTTTTATTTATTTACAGGCGGCGGAAAAATTAATTTCCAGACGCCTCGGTCTCATGAGGAGAGCGGCGGCGGTATCTAGGCCGCTGCCCCGCGCCGTCCAAAATACATAATGAAGAATAAAGATTAAACAAACTTGCTTTGTGGAGGGAAAATGTCTGATTCCGGCTCACTCAATCAAATTAAAGCCACGTGCCGCCTGCCTCGGTGCCGTCGGCGTGGTCTTCCTGTTTTCGTTTGACCCAGACAATCCTTTAACCAATGATGCGCGTGATGCGGTCCTCAGCGGGGGCCGCCACCCTGGCAAGATTCCCCCTCAGCCTGAACTCTGAGATGAGGTCGCAACCCGGCTCTCTAAGGGGGTCGCGGCCACAGATGGGGCCCGAGCTTCGCCGCCGCCGCGTTTGATCCACGGAGCCGAGGCAGCGTCTGAATCGGCCTCTTTTTTTATTTTTTTTTAAAGGCTCTGTGTTTATGTTAACTCACAATGATTGGTTTCACCGAGCGCCAAGGATAATTACCAAGGGTTTTCCTTTATTGAATGGTAATTACAAAAGACAAATAGACTCCGAGCGACTGACTTCCTGAGTAAAACAGCTCTCTTTCTCCCGGCGCAGCTGTGGGTGGCGACGCCGCGTTTATTGGTGTTTCTGCTCGCTCAAAACACTGGAATAAATAGCCAAAAGGTGGCTGATTAAAAAAATGAATGAGTGAGGGGATCATTATACAATTTACAGTGTGTGTTTTTTTTTTTTCTGACCAGCTTTCTTTATTTTCTCTGAGCACAAATCGCTGGCGGCGTAAGCGGAGGGGTAATAAATCAAAAACCCTTCATCGCCGAGCGCTGCTGCTCAATCTGACAATCCTGCCAGCGAAGCTACTCGAGCACAGTCGAATTCAAACTTTATTTTCCGCCCCCTGACCTTCAGATTAATATTATAACGACCTTTGACAATCTGCCATTTTCCCGAGGCCGGGCGCGGCCGCGACGTATACGGCCGGATACGGAGATAGCACATCATCACTGTAATTGACTTCTGTCCAGGTCCTGACTGAAGGTCACGCAGGCAGCCAGACAGATGAGTAATTAAAATCTCTTCTGCTCTTTAAGACACTCATTGAAGTCCACCCTTCATTTGGTGCATCATTAGTCATGCTACGACCGACTCGACTCGGGGTTTTATATCAGGAAACTTCCCGGCACGCCATTTGCATTCACACACAATGTATAATCATTAGCAATATCCCCGGTAATTGAAGGTGGCACCTGGGAAATGGTTACCTGACACTGACAAGCGGGAGGATGGAGGGCGCTGTCAGCGAGGTGCCAGACTTCTTACCTTCTCTGCTTCATCAGTCATAATCTGTCAACGAGCGCGAGGGGGGAGGAAGTCGAGAACGTTTCACCTCATCGTGGGCTGAACTCTCGTCTTCGTCCACAGATATCTCAGAGTAGTCGGCGCAGGTGAAGTCCAACACTCAATCAATTCAGTTTAATCATTTAAAAACACTTTTACACTCCGCGAGAGGACAAACAACAACCAATCAACCCTTAAAATAAAAAAGTCACGGAGGAGCCGACACTTATCGCCAGCAGACCGTTTGATGCGAAATAACAATAAGAGGAGAAAATAGAATAAAAACCTAACAAGGCAGCTGCAGATAAGACATAAAAAGAGGCACTTTCATGCAGATTCGGGCAAAGACGATTCTATCAAATGAAATAATAGTTGGTTCGTTTTTCAGAATATCTTCGTATTTTGCGTGTCCCTCCTTTAATGACACTCGAGCAGGCATGGACTCCACAAGTTGGTATAAAACTATACGACAGTCGCCCCTTCTAGATAGAAAAGGTGGCACATCTGCAGCAAGGTAAAGGCTGCAATGTGCCGCCTTGTCTATCTAAAAGGGAGGTGTAATATTCCTCCTTTTCCAAAAAGCCTCCACTTTTCCTCCTCTGGGTAGGCGTCAACATGTGAACGTGACGTGAAGCAGGAAGTTGGGCGTGAAGAGAAGCAGGGCAGTTTCTGCTTTTCTCCCAAAATCCTCTTCCCGTTTAACATTGGGGCTTATGGGGCAGTTGCTGGAGTTTGTGTCGGTTAGACGCAGATAATTCAAAAACCGTACATCCTCCCGATAAAGTGGACACGTTGCCAGACAGAAGACAAGTGTGGCTACGTTCTTGGAAAATATCACTATTGTAGTGTGAAATCTGTGGCTAGGATCGTCATCTAAAGAAACATTTTCGGAGAGTTTTTTCAGGCTCCCCCACTCTGCCAGTTGGTGCTGCGCGAACATTCCGCAATACACACTCATTGAAAATCCTGAATTTTTCTGAATTTTTCGAAATCACTCATGATCAATTAAGGGTCACCGTTCAAAAACTAAACATCGTAGAAAGAAAGTTCAAATACAACTCAAATAGATAAGACTTGTGCCTACATTTTAAAGTTTGAATGGTGTCTCTAGGTCAAAGTCTGCCAGAGCAGGAGATGTTTGAAAAACGTTGATGATTTTGCGACTTTTTTGACCCCGTCCCATTCATTCCTTATGGGACGATTTTTCACAGTTTTTCTTCAAAATAAGAGCTTTACATTGCACCCCATCGGAGTTTAGAACTGGGTTCTTAGCGGGGGGCTTTTAATTTGAAAGTAGCGACCGCTATTAGCTCGCCGCTACAACAACAAGCGGACAACCAAGACAGCTACAGAGAGCGAGGAGACGCTAGCATCTCCCGGATCTCAGCGGCTTTCCAGCTGCTCATCTTGGTGGATGAAGTGACGAACTGACTGCTGTGATCAGCTGTTTCCTGGTTTTAAAGGTCATCGACACCTCCGCCCATCTCACGCAGTTACTGGCACTTTGACGTCAAATTGGTGGACCAAAACAGACTCACCAATTTACCGCGTTATGTCTAAATCGCGGACCTAGCCGCCAAAAGGACGAAAAAATTGGCGGCTTACTGCCCAGAATAAAAACGGGCTAGTGATTCAAAGAGCTTTTTGGACCTTTTGGAGTAAGTTTGCTGACTTCACTCAAATTCTTGAGCTGATATTATCATTTGAAATGGAAAAAAATAGTATAACAATCGAAACAAATGCAAAATAGACATATATTATAACATGTGGCCTCTTTTGGACCGTCCTGTAGCAGGTGTGGAGGTAACTGCTCACATTCATCTCTGTTCACATTAAAAAGCGTGCAGATTAAATATTCTCTGATTCTTTTTGGTAAAAAGTATAACAAGATAAGCCCATTACCACGAAACTCCGTCTCTGAAAAATCATTTTCTGGAAGGTTTTGAGCTGATACAGATGCAGTTATTCTGCTTTTTCTTCGGAGAGCAAATTGTTCCACGATTCGGCAGCTGTCATTGTGACTAATTGTGAGGCTTCTCTATTATCTTGTCGTGCCGCTGACTTGCGAGCGTGCACGCGGCTGTAAACAGAAACAATATGCGCGCACGGTCGTGCACAAACGCCACACACACTCGCCCGACCAGCTGCCGCGTCCCCGCGCTCTCGTTTACAACGTTAGCTGTCGACGGCGTTCTGCAACAGCGCCGCCAAGACAAACTTTCACCTTTATTGCACTTGGCAAATAAAGTGATTGCGCCTCTGATTTTGAAACAACACACCCGTGACTGGGAAGGAGACGGCGAAAGAAAAAACAACACAAAACACACCCGCACGCACAAGCAATCACACGCGGACAGCTCCGGTCTGGCCGGCTGTGGTGAGCGAAGGGGGAATGGACACATCACAGCAGCCCGCGGTGCTGATGGAGCCCGGCCCATCCGTGGCCTTGCCAATCTGTCATCTACTGTGTGCCCTGGACACACACAGCGCACACACATAAACACACACAGCCTGCGAGCCAGCCCATGAATCAGTCATCTCCTGCTCTTCCGCGACCTCCACTCACCACCGTTCGTTGCCTGACTGACAAAAGCAGCAGGCCGGCCCGCCGCAGCGCCGCCTCCCCCTCCTCTCTGCAGGAACCTGTTTGGAATAGCTGCTCTTTGATTCCCGTGTGACCCGGCGGGCCTCGGGTCCGCCTCCCCAGCCCGCCAGGGTCACCGCCAGGTATGACTAGCCAGCGAGCGGACTTTTTAGGAGCACTCTGGCTCGATTTACTCGGGCAGGCGAAGACGACGCCGTTGAAATAACTGTGCACGAATATGAAAAAGTTTGGAGAAAACGCTCGACTTTGTGAGTTCAAACAGTCTGTTGGCATCAAATCCAGAAGCCAAGAAGCCAAAGAGAGAAAAAGATAAACTGAGGACAAAAGTCGTGTTTAGTTGCTTCTTCTTGTCTTATTAACACCAGAGTGTGTAAGTCACAGCGAGGCAGTCCGTGATGATTAGCGACTCTGGCTCGATTTACTCGGGCAGGCGAAGACAATTAACGTGACTCTCGCCAGATGAATTTCGTTCCGCCTCGCTCCACTCATCCATCTGGGATCGCTCCATTGGAGATGTATTTCAGAAGGCTGGGCTTTATCAAAAATCCTTGCATATGATTGGATAAACCACTTGTCTGTCATCTTTATTGACGCGCTACTTCAACCACTCACATCGAAACCAACCTGTGACGT